>HE670787.1:0-117841 GCA_000313835.2 Heliconius melpomene melpomene | reverse complement strand
ATTCATCCTTATGAAAATAAATATAATAGTCACTTTTAGCATTCATCTAGATGGAAATTATAATTTACTGTATAACATTCTAATAAATAATTAAGATGTGACTGATTCCAAATGACCTAGCCTTCGGGCGGCATAATATGAGTATGATCGACGCGAACGGGCGGATGACTTTGATGATTTTGAAATTTTTATAGATTTTCGAATTACTATTATTTTTTATGTAATTATTTGCTGCTTATAATTAATTTATCTGAATTCGGTTATCTATACCGATGTTATACACTTAAAATATCGTAATTTTAATCATTTGAGATTTTATTTAATATTGTTCGCAAAAATTAATAATTATTTAATATAGAAAAATGTTTAGTACGCGCGCACAGCAAACTTTAGGTTTTTTTTCTAATATTAAGAATTTCCTTTAGTTACTTTTACTTCTTTGGTTTGTTCATTTCGGTTACTCAGATATTTTTTCTAATAATAAATCTCCACTTATTATTATTTTTTAACTTATTTTAATGATTTAGGCTTATATTTTCGCGGGCGTAGCCGCGTCCGGGCCCACTAGTATAGTAATAAATAAATTATATTTTTTTATAATAATTTATATTTAAAAATGTAAAATTGATTCACTAATTTAGTAAAAGTGTATTCTGACTAGTTTAGTCTCCTTTGTGTTGCGCAGTCGGTTAAAAATAGTATATCCATCCCCTAACCGACTAACAATAATTTTCTATCTCATCCAACCAAAATAACGAATAATGCTATACAAAAACATGTTTTAAATTAAGTTAAAAAGGCAACCCCTTTAAACTGCCCTATTAGTTGTTACCCATAAAATTTGAACCTTGTACCCTTTTATATAAGGCTGGTGTAATCTAATAGACCCCCTATTGATAGGTAATTCGTTCAATCCGTAAAGATCGGACGGGAGCACCGATTTGCTGACATTTATTCTATTTTTAGGGTTGATGCTGGAGAGAAACTGGATTTTTTTTCTTTTTTTTTAAGTCTTTTTTTAATGAAATGTGACTTCTTTTGGTTTTTTTGTCTTTTTTACAAAATGTGTGTCTATGGTGGATTGGTGTGACATAAGCGAATTTAAGTAAAAATATTTTTAATAATCCCGAAAATTCTTAGGACGTATAAAAAAATTAATTCTTAATTTTAAATTTTTACGGATGAATTCCCACTCGAAGGAACGAAATATTTCATTTTTTTTCCTCGCTCTGGTTATGCACGGTGTTGAGTTCCGACATTCAACTGAAGAAGAAGAACGGAAGTATCTCAATAGGGAACAGAGTCTCAATGTCAAGTTCTCAGGTTCCCCCTGCCTACCTTACTATATATAACCTAAAGCTAAAAAAATCGATGATCTACATTGAATTAATTATTATAATAATATATTTACAAATTAGTAACATGTATACTCGTAACATAAATAATAACCATATTTTTATAATCTTATAAAAAATCACACAATTTGTATACTGATCGCTTATAATCGATTTTAATCGACATTTTTCATATGACATATTAAGTATATTAATATTATTTATTATCTGTATTCATTGGCACAGTGGCAATATTTTAGTTCAAAAGGGTCACAGCTTCTTTCTTTTTTTGGTATATTGATTTATTTACAGAACATAAATGGTAGTCACGCAAAGTTCAAAATAAATTGTAGTATAAAGTGGAGACCGTCGTGCCTTAGCGGTACAGTGTCGCTCTAGTAGCAAGACAAAGTACGGCGTTGTGTTCCGTCACTTAACAATGTCTCAAAGATTGGTAAGAAAGTGGGAAACGGAGTGTCTTAACACTAAAGTGGGACGTACGTAGAGTGGGAAGTATTTGTCTGTAAGCACGATGGTTTTAGGTTCGATTCCCACTCAGAATAGACTTTTCTTCATATTCTTGCTCTGACAAGACAAACTCTGTCTGGAATTTTCAGAATGTGAAGTATTAACATTTTTCACACTAAGCCAATCTAAGAACAAGTCTTGGTTCAAACCCATTCAGTATATAATATCTGTATGTAACGTTTATATAATATCAATATAAATAACAAGATTTTTTTAATTTGTAGCACAAAAACACGATTTTATTTATACAAATAATGAAAAAACCGGTTAAGTGCGAGTTGGCCTGGCCCACTGAGAGTTCCGTATCAATTTCATGATAGTAGCTCAACGGAAACGGGACTTATAATAATCAACATTTAATATGTGTGTTTGGCGTATCATTATGTATAAAAATTAATTTAAATTTATTGTGATTTTTGCTGTGATATATCAATATATTTCTAATTAAGGATTTTTCCTTTATTTATACTATGAGTTTCATCTCATGTCATGCCAAATATCTTAATTTTAGGTCAACGGGAAGTGCCCTAATGATATTGATTACGTGGCTATTTTCATCCCAAATGCGGCGAAAGCGAATTATTAAAGTTCGTATCTTTTGATTTCATTAACTTAGAAGTTTAATATTTTCTGTGGACAGTCCCCTGGACTGTAGACAAAACATATATTTGGTATTAATTTCAATACAATATGGACATAGGCAAGTTATCCTATATGAGTTATTATCTTTTAAGATACGGAACCCTAATACATCTCGAACACTTAAATAACTTTATAAAGCAAAAATATTGATGCGTAGGCGAATACCTTTTAAGTGTATACAAATTATAATGAACGACCAAATGTTTAAAATATGATAATTTTTTTGTATAAAATAAATAAAAATTATATCCACATCATTCTACATCTATATAGAGATGCTAACATTTGTTTTCATTTAAACGGTTCTTTTGAACTAATTAATGAATGTGAGGATGTCAAAGAGAGAATGAAGAAGAACGTGTTTAGTTTTGTAGAGGAAATGGCAAAAAATATTTATGAAGCTAGAGTTAGTGGTAAGAGAGGCGAGGGGAGACTTTAGTTGCCCTTCGAGAACAGTATCGATGATATTGGAGAAAGGTCAGGTAGAAAGGGCATGTAAGAAGAGGTTGACAAATTTGACAAGAATTGGGGCAATAAACGCAATATAACAACGCAGTGGTTGTAGGTTCGATATCGTTCGAGGGAATTAATTTAATTATTTCCATTTCCGCTGTAGTAATGGGAAGAGGGCGCTGGGTTAGGTTAGTAGTTAGTGCCACCAAAATATCGCTGAAGGACCCTTTGAATTTCTTTTTGTCAATAAAAAGAGTGTAATTACTTTCTTCACTTTAGTCTTTCCATGTCTATGATAGACAAATTCGTTATATTATTATTTTAATTTTTACCTATTACATTTGACAACCCTAAAATCCACCCCTCATCTATCATCAAACGTCCAAATCTTATCATCCCTCCAAATCCTGATACAGTGTTAAATTTAATATATTTATAATGTTATTAGGCCGTCGTGACGCGGCGGCAGGATGTCTATCTGTGAACGCAACGGTTGTGAGTTCAATTCCCACTCTCCGCGTTCTCCGCGAAACTTAGAGTCAAGACACTACCTTCTCCACTTTCCGCAATTAATTACCCACTTCTAGCCTCATTCTCACAAACTAACAACTTAAATGGAATGTTGGCAACCAAAATTTGGTACGCCACGACTTCGATCTTAGGCATGATGTTTTTGTATAAACTATAAAGAAAAATAACAATAATTGGTGAATGTTAACTCTTACTTCGACATCGACTCAACTATCGGAGCGTGACGTACGTCGATATATTTAGAATTCTGCCGGGTATACTTGAAAATCTTTAAAATTTATATTGAACTAGTGGACCCGGACGCGGCTACGCCTGCTTAAACTTTAAGAATATTTATTAAATATTATATAATATATTTATTTTTATAAGGATGAATATCCAAATATAAGTTCATTTTAGGTGACGTTTTCTTAAAACAACAAAGAGACTTTGCAAACCGGTGCTTAGCAACGACGGTTGTTATTAACATGGCAGATTAAATTGCATGTCAAATTAGAAAGTATTTAATTTATTGGTACATATGTGTAATGTAATATTATATAGCCTATAGCACTTCTGAAGAATGCAGCTTTCATACAAAACAAAAACATAGTAAATCAGACCAGTAGATCCAGAGATCTTAGCGTTCAAACAAACAAACAAACAAACAAACAAACAAACTCTTCCGCTTTATTATATTAGTATAGACTAGTGTTTGGCATGCGGTTTTCTTCGCTTAGTTTTCGTTTATATGATATGTTTGAAAATGTATATTCTATACTAATATAATAAAGCGGAAGAGTTTGTTTGTTTGTTTGTTTGTTTGTTTGTTTGAACGCTAAGATCTCTGGATCTACTAGTCCGATTTACTTTGTTTTTGTTTTGTATGAAAGCTGCATTCTTCAGAAGTGCTATAGGCTATATAATATTACATTACACATATATACTAATATATTTTAAAGTACTTTCTAATATGACATGCAATTTATTCTGCCATGTTAATAACAACCGTCGCGTCGCTACGCAACCGTTACCGCGACATTTTGATATTCATCCTTATGAAAATAAATATAAGAGTCACAAATCTAGATTGAAATTATAGTTTACTGTATAACATTCTAATAAATATTAAGGAGATGTCACTGATTCCAAATGACCTAGCCTTCGTGCGGCACAGTATGAGTATTACCGACGCGAAAATATTCTTATAGTTCAAGCAGGCGTAGCCGCGTCCGCGTCCACTAGTGTATTTATAAACATATCTCTTTTTGAGGATATTTAATCATTTCTATTTTAAGACGCGGTAAAGCGCCGCGTTATCTTCTGCTACTCAACACGCAATGCCTCTAGAATTTGACGGAACGTGGGGAACCGAAGCGTCTTAAGGGGAACGGAGTGTACACTAGATTCCTATGGGTATATATACTAGGTTCCCTCTGCCTCTATGAGATCTGTTATATACGAGATACACCGTGAAGCTAAATCAATATTCCTTGAATTCTGTCTTTTGGCACGAAATGTTTCGGAAGTTGTAAAGAATGGAGAAAGAATTGTGTTAACATTAGGTTCCTTTTGCCTTCCCTGATATATGGGGAAAGTGTGAGCTGCAGCGTTAGGTTCCGCCACCGAACACACAAATTTCTAGTTTAGACCATAAATTGAGAATAAAATAATTTGAGAATAGGTTATCGCTAAACAAACAAAAATATATACGGAACCATGAAAAAAATAAACACAATTTCATCTTCAACTAAATTACAATGTCAAATATTCTCAGGCTATAGAGGTTACTATCACGACTGAACGTTTAGAGGTCAGTTGAAGGTATTTTTTTTAACAATTTTAAAGAAATCATATCTCATTGATACAGTACACTTGTGGCCTAGTTGAGAGAAAGGTGTGGGTTCGAATCCGTTATACATAGAATGTTAATCTATATATATAAAATCGAAAGGTTACTCACTCATTACGAAATCTCAGAAACTACATGTGCTAGGAATCTCAAATTTTGCATAGGAGTTATTTATAGGACGTAGGTGCTCGCTAAGACAGGAATTTGCAATATTCGACTTCTAAGGGGTTGTTTTTGGGGTCGAAAGTTTGTATGAAACTTCGTTACTACAAATGCTAGGAGTCTCAAATTTTGCACAGACGTCACTAGGACGTAGTCATGGAGACAGAAATTAATAATAACGTAGTCCACGCGGGTGAAACCGCGAGCGGGCCGCTAGTAGATATACATGTATAAGAGAAAAAAATGAAAAGGATATAATTGAGTATATTTTTTTTATTTTTGTCCTTATTTTTAGATGCACTGTAGTGTAAAAAAAACCTCACCATTTACGAGTATATGGAAATAATTCTTCTGTTACTGTGTGAGAGACAGACACACAGGTTTTAGAATATTGAAATTTAACATGAAGGTAGGTTAACAAGTGTATAACAGGATAAGCAGAAAGCAGTGTTAAAACACTCCATTTTCCGTTTTCCGCCCAATATAAGATATTTCAAATGTTTCTCTAATTAAAGTTAGTCTTCCCAGGTCACCGTCACGACCGTAACTATTGATTGTGGGTCACGAAACGTTAAATATTTTATGGGAACGAAAGGTCAGATTGTCATTATTGTTATCGAAAATTCTATGAAGATTTGTTTTTATTGCTGTTTTTTTGTTAATGAAGAACAGCTTCACGGCCTCATTTTCGAGACGTTGTTTTAAGTGGTGGAACTCTACGCCGTTCTTTATCTTGTTATTACAGCGAGGATATGAAAGTAGTTGATTCCCACGATTGGGGCTCGAACTCACAACCGTCGCGTTTATAATCAGATGCTGTACCACTGTGCCACTAAATTAAAACGAAATGTTAAATATTTTTCAACAAAATATATGTAAAAGAAATACAAAAATATATTTGTAAAATCATTATAAGATTGTAATCAAAAATTAATTCCCGTACCGGGAATCGAACCCGAGCCTCCTGGGTGAAAGCCAGGTATCCTAGCCACTAGACCATACGGGAGATAAGTAATACTGTTGATATAATCAAATACAATGATAAAGTAAACAAAATATTATATACATAATTACTAATACTATTGAGATGTGTCGTGTAAATAGAAGAGTAGGCAGAGTGAACTTAGTGTCAATACACTCCGCTTTCTACCCGAGTTCGAGACATTGTATGATAAGTAGCGGACCTGAACGCTGCCCTTTGACTTACCAGAGCCAAAAATATTCCTATATAATATAATATTTTTGGCTACTATTGGCTGGGATTTTTGGTAGGGATCAAACCGACGACAATTGATTTTACAGACAGCCTATCTCACTGCGCCATAATGGTCTTTAACTGAAACAAAAACAATATTAACATAATGTTTGACTTTTCCTGTTGCCGCAGGAGTTACGATAAATCCTGTAAAAGAGCGAGGAGTACTACTCCGGGTACATCTTCCCCAAGGAACCAAGATATCATATGTCGGCGTTCAACGCTGCGTAACTGTAGCGTTGTGCGTTATCTGTGAGTCGCACGATAATATACATTCTTATTTCAAAAGTGGATCTCTAGATTTTTATTTAAAGCCATTCTATCATCTCCCGTATGGTCTAGTGGCTAGGATACCTGGCTTTCACCCAGGAGGCTCGGGTTCGATTCCCGGTACGGGAAATATACTTTTTTATTTAACATTTTTTTATTATAGAGCAAGATCAAAATATTTTTTTATAATATGATTGGATTATATTATAATAATAATTTAAAAAATATTTTTATATTTAGTCTTTATATTCTTTATACGATAACTTCCGCCATTAATTTATATTAATATCCGAAAATGCTTAAAGCTGTATAATAAAAAAAAGTTTAAGTAATATTTAATTCATTTTATATTTTGCAGGTAGTAAAAAGGCGAATAGACTCGCTGGCACCAATTTTTCCTTACAAAAAACCAAGCTATAAAGTGCCTTTAAAATATGTAACCTAGATACATCGGCCTATAAAGTTCTAATTTATACGACAATTACTTTAGAGGCAATTTTTTCATGGAGGCCGACGTCGCGTGAACATGTGACTGTAAATGTAATGGTTGTAGGTTCAATTCCCACTTGGGGGAATGAATTATTTATATTGCGTTTCTTTGCTCTGGTTACAGGACAACACGCGGCGTTGAGTTCCGTCACTCTACAGACAACACTCACACGGTCTGCTATTTGCAGGATACAATGTGAAGTTAAAAAAAGTATTTTATAAGCTTCGTGGATGGCTACTAGTATTGAGACATTCCGTTCCCCATTTGTGTTCGAATTCGAGACATTGCACGTTGATTGGCTTGTCACCAAAACTAGTAGGTATTTAGCAATAATAGATTTCCCTCAATGGGAATCGAACCTATAACCGATCCCACTTCTATCCTCACCCTGAACCTTCATCTAGATATATTTAGACGTAATGTCAGGGGAGTACCAATATTTTCATTTTCCTTATTCCACAAGAACAAATGAAAGTAAATTTTCTTATTTTCAAAGACACCCGATCGTGTTCCGATACGCTCCCATTGTTATATAGAACAGCTGTTTAGAATATTATACAATACTGACTATTACGCTTTTACCAATTTAGATGGGAAACAAAATAAAATTGAGGTTCCTGGCTTCTGGTTGTACCTGGTTGTAGGTTCGATTCTGATTAGGGTTTTTTTATCACATTTGCCTGCTCTAGATAAAGCGCAGCGTTTAAATCCGCCAAGGCAAAGGATTGTCTCTTAACACTAGGTTTTCTATATTTATTCCAGATACGAGTTGAAGCTGAAAAACAATAAAAAAAAAGGGTCACCATCGAGATTAAACAAAAGATAAGTGACGCCAATGTGGCCCAGTGGGAAAAGGTATGATTGCAGACGTGCAGGTTAGGGGTTCAATCCTAAGCTGGTTCATATTTATATTTAGAATTGTTGTTTTCTCATTCTATAAAATACAGCGTTGGTGACGTCACAACAGCTCGAGGAAGGTAAATAACGTATTATCTTATCATTAGTTTCTTATTTTGTAAAAAAATGAAAAATATTTAAAAAAATAAAAAAGAAATTGTAATAACGAAAAATGCTTCCCGTACCGGGAATCGAACCCGAGCCTCCTGGGTGAAAGCCAGGTATCCTAGCCACTAGACCATACGGGAGATGATGGAATGGCTTTAAATAAAAATATAGAATTTCACTTTTGAAATAAGACACTTACGTAGTGTTGAACGCTGTCATTAGATATGTAGGTTCCTTAGAGAAAATGTGAAATAGCATCCCAAATTATACTATGAGAGGATTTTCCTTACGGTAACGGAAAAACATCAGAAACAACAGAAATGATGTAAACTTTGTTTTAGTTTCAGTTGAAGGTCAGTCTCTATCTATAAATGCGATTATTGTCGATTCGATCCCTCCTCAGAAGAATGAGTCATCAGTCAACGACTGCCGATTTAAATAAATAATAGTAAATTGGCAGCGTTCAGATCCGCCACTCATCATGTAATGTCACGAATTCGGGTAGAAAACGGAGTGAATTGACACTAAGTTCACTCTGCCTACTCTACTACAGGATACAGCGAGAAACTGAAAAAAGATCGATAAGATTTTGCTTACTTTGTCAACATGTTTGACTAAATCAACAAAATATTCAACTCCCGTATGGTCTAGTGGCTAGGATACCTGGCTTTCACCCAGGAGGCTCGGGTTCGATTCCCGGTACGGGAAATAAGTTTTTGCTTGCAATTAGTGTAGTGATATTAAAATCATTTCACATATATATTTTTAGTTCTCTTTTGCATATATTTTGCGAAAAATGGTTTAAATTTCCTTTTTTTTATATAACATCTTTAATATTATAATTTATAGAATGTTTTTGGCGTATGAAAAAAATGGTTGTGGACTGATTGTAAATTTTATCAGTATATAAAAATCAATAATATATATATATATATATATATATATATATATATATATATATATACCTACCATATTAAAAACATATTATTTAAATAATTTTCTTCTAATAAACTTTTCACAATTTTTGGCCTAAGATCAAATTTCTTTTCAATAAACAAAATCCATTTTTTATATACTTTCACGCTGTATCCCGCATTTATCAAAGCACTCAGAGAACACACTTAACCTCAAAAATATATTATGTTATTTGCTCATAATTATTTTTTTGTTGACCTTGATAATCTAGAATACGTCAGAGTAGGCATGGGCGTTATTGGTTTTTCTCGATAACGGTTATGTAACCGATATATGGTTTTCATAACGATATCAAAAACGGTTTTCAGATATCGATATTGATAATACAGTTTACAAACGTTAAATCATTTTTAACGATATAAAATGAAGGCAAATTGACATTAAACGCTGGTTGCGTTTTTTAAAAGTATTATGAATATAAAGTAAATCACCAAGTATACAGAGAGATGAGAGACTTTACGCCACATTTTTAAGAAAAAAATTATGTCTATATACACTAATATATTTAAGCTATACACTAACACTAATTAACTTTAAACTATATAGAAATTGTTGTTAAAAAAAAGTATACTCGTATACACACACTGAAATGCACAATTTTTAAGGAAACCTCGTCCGCAATACGTATCGCAAAGGACTAAATACAATACTAAACTATTTCTAAAATATTAAAAAATTGAAAATAAATTTCAAATAAGCATTTGTCACTTAAAAACAAACGTTTAGAATTTAAAAGTCGAATCCACTCAAGTGTGAAAATAATATGAATATTTTAACCAAATTTCAACCTTATTCCCATTAAATAGAAATTCTTTTTTGTAACGTAAAGTAATAATATCTTATAGATGCAAGTTATCGGATATTCGCTTCATTTCTTTTACACTCATGAGAAACATATAGTTAGAAAGAGAGGTAGTTACTTAGTTTGTGTTATGCGAAGTTTTCGTTTTTACGTTTTCGTTGCGATAGTTGCTGTGTGTGATTTTAAGTTTTAATACGCATCTGATAGTTTTGATAAGTTTCTATGATAACGGTTTTTTAGAAACAGATATCGATATGGTATGGTTTCGGCATCGTATCGGTTACAAGTTACGTTTTGTTATATCGAACTCATCCCTACGTCAGAGATATTTAAATACGAATTAAAAGCCATTCATTATACATATGTTTTATTATTAATGAGGCTATTATGGCGCAATGGGTCGCGATGATTGTGGTTGTTGGTTCGACCCCTTTTCGTTGGGAATGAATTGTTTATATTTTATGGCCAGTAAGAAGAAGCGCGGCGTTTAATTCCGTCACTAAACCCTACGTACCACTAATATCCATGATATATAATTTATAAATGAAACGTCAACTCAAGATCGATCTCAGATTTGTGCCAGCCAGTTTCAGCGTGTTATAAATATGAGCCTAGGTGCCTCTACCTTGTGCGAAAATGGTTGCATTTACTTAAAGCTAGATATAAAAACAAACAAAGCAAAACGGGGCTTTAAATTGAAAAATGAGCAGAAGAAGGGGAACCTAAACTAACCTAACACTAGGTTCCTTTAGACCTAGCCTACCGTCGTCTACACTTTTTAAATGTTATACCTATACCTATATATATTTTAAAGATATTTCAATAGAAATATCTATTAAACATTTGTCACGAATATTAACCGCATCCTATGTGTCACGCTATATTATGTATGTATCATACATACATACATACATACATATAGGAAAAAAACCCAAAGAAAAACATTATAAGCCTATTGTTCTAATACAATAACGTGAATTGAATTTACTGAATGAATGATTCAAGCTTAGGCATAGGTTAATATTTAGTTGATGACTAATTATTTACTATGTAACTTTGACACCGTAGTGGCGCAGTTGCACAACGTAAGAGTGACGACTATGGGTTCGATTCTTACTCTAGGGAATAAACTGGTAACAAGATAAATCGCGGCCTTTAGTTCCGCCAATCAATTCGCTATGTCTTGGTAAGATTTGCCGGAAACTAGAGAAAGGAGTATCTTAGCACCAACCTGGTGCCTACCCTATACTATGTCATAAGATCTAAGAAACTGGATTTGAATCCCTAGCATAATTTGTATCCTCGTGAAATTTAGCAGTTGTACGTAGCTTTCGTGACATTCTAGGTAGGATTGT
Source organism: Heliconius melpomene melpomene (assembly GCA_000313835.2). Taxonomy (NCBI): domain Eukaryota; kingdom Metazoa; phylum Arthropoda; class Insecta; order Lepidoptera; family Nymphalidae; genus Heliconius; species Heliconius melpomene. Next base: position 106,208 of record HE670787.1, on the reverse strand, counting down.
GGAACTAAAACCTAAATAGTGGAACTCTTCAGACGTTACCAGTAAACCACTCGAGTTAAGCCTCATAAAATTAGTGGCCTGGAGCACATACTCGTTGTAGAAAGGCATGTATTTTATTTTTTTGCAGAGAAAATGGAAAGAATATAGTGTGTAGACACTTACTCTATTGTTTCCTTCTGAGAACTTGTCCATTGTATAGCGGAACTTAACGCCGCACTACATTGGCCCCATTTCTGTTAATCTCACATTTATTTTAGATACAGGCACAAATTGTAGGGATTATTTTTTTCAATTTCCCTAAATTGGGGTCGATCCCACTACTTCTTCGTGTTGCGATGGCTCCATGACTAATTTAGAACTTCATATAAACTGTAAAGTTTATTCCATTTTGTTTGAATCATCCATTTCTTTGATACAAATGTAGGTTTTGCGGTCGAACTTTTAATAGGTTTTACCAGGTTAAGTAAAGTTTATTTTACCCAGGTGTAAGATGGGTGTGCTAATCCCACCAGAGCGTGTTCATATGTCTAAATATCTGATGTAATCCGTGGAATTAATAGAAATAGTATTTAAATAAATCAGCAATGATCAGAGATTAACAGTCTTGGAAGGCAGAGAGTTGACTGTATTCTTGACGTCCTTGCAGAATATAAAAAAAGCGTTTCTTTCTTTCTCGCTGAATAAACCCAACTGCGTTTGAATGATGAAACTTTATTCCCAAAAGAATGATATCACAATTTGTTTAGAACTTATAATATTTTTTAATATACATTTATATGACTACAAAATCAAATTGAAATACTAAATGGGGTCTCCTGCTGTGTTCTTGCAATGTTCAGACATAATAGGTTTCTAAAATCAAATGATTAATAAGTGTACGTCATGGCGCAACGGCCCAGTGTGTGAAATTGATATTGAACGCGATGATTGTGGGTTTGATTCTCACTTGAGGAAATTATTTATTTTTATTTCTACTACCCCCATACTCCTAGCTTTAAAACGCTCTGTTCTTCACTCTCCACCAAATTTTCGAGACATTGTATGCTAATTGACGTAACTTAACACGGCGCCTTGTCTTACTAATTATCAAAGCGTGTAAACGACTATACCTCATTCCCCCAAATGGAAATCGAACCCAATGCACTCTTATTACTTATTACTATCTGTTATTACTATTCTAACGTCGTGGTGAGACGATTGTATTTTTGATTCCTAGTTGGAAGAATGAAATATTTAATATATTAATTCCATCACGCAGTGTTCAAATCTCAAAGCAAGAGTGTCTTAACACTAGGTTCCCTTTGTCTACTAAGCTAAATGAAAAAATAAATATTTTATAAAAAGTAAAGATTTGACACCAGTTCCTCTCAAGTTCCGCCTTGATGATAAAAAAATATAAGCTTAAGCTTAATCACGTTAAGAATAATACGATGCATTAAAGACATTGAAAAAAGCACGTAGAGTATATTTCCTAGAATTTTATCTTAGTGATATTTAATCTATAGGAACTTGAAGCGAGGTGAGGAGTTATGGCATACCGGCACGACATCTGGCTGTAAACACAACGATTGTGGGTTCGATTCCCACTCAGGGGAATGAATTATTTTCAATACTTTTAAAAATTTTGCAGTGCGTAGGGAATGTAATGTCTTATCAATAGGTTCCATCCGCCCTCCATATATACACGGAATATATTATGTAAAAATAATTAATTGCCCTGATTGGGAATCCCCAACCGTCGCATTTACAATCAGATACTGTGCCGCTGAACTATAAGGGCCTTAATCACTATCTATAGATTTTTTTTCTTTACGCTGCTTCGGCTTTAGCTTCACGCTGTATCCCGCACCCATCAGGTTAGGCAGAGGGAACTTAATGTTAAGACACTCCGTTCCTTAACTTTCGCCGAATTTTGGAGGCATTGCGTACCTCAATACCATGCTTTCCCTCCACACACCGGAACGAAGAAATGAAAATATTAAATATTTAATTACCTCAAATCAGAATCGAATCCACGAACTGTCGCCCTTTTCCCCTGCGCCACGAATGGTCTTAAAATCTATAGATAATAGAAATATTTTATCTATATACATACATTCTTATATGGAAAGAACGTGTCTGTCTGTCCACACTTTGGTCATACATCCTGTCAAATATTAGTCCTTTTATTTGTTTTGTTACAAACTTCACACGCACCGCTTTGTCAATGCGAAATAAATAATAAATAGTTATTTATAAGAAATAAATAATAATAGTTCTTAAATATGACTTCGAAGGTATAGTTAGTATGACTCTATTTAAAGAAATATTTTTATTTTTGACTAATGTTAAACTTTATATCTTATTGGGTGTCTTAACATTAGGTTCCCTCTGCCTACCCTGCTGAGTGCAGAATATAGTAAACTGCGGGATATGCGTGAAGCAAATTGAGGTAGGGGTGTAAGCCTGTAAAAGGCGAGTGTTGTGGGTTCGATCTCCATTCGGGGGAATGAAATATTTAGTATTTTCATTTCCTCGTTGACTTCCACCACTCAATATGCAATGTCTCCAGAATTCCGTGAAAAGTGGGGAAGCGAAATGTCTAAATGGGAACGAAGTGTCTTTAATATTAGGTTCGTAGGTTCAATCTACCTATACTGCTGTACACCAATGTGGACTAACGAGTTTTATCATAATAAAAAATGCCTTTTAAATCCTACAGCTTGGGTAGCTTGATATATTCTGTTAATTGTTCCTGGTGAGGACCTTACGATGAAACTGCAACTGGACGTCTGGTGGATGTCAGAACACCTAAAAACGATTCAGAGACACTGTATGTCAATGTGAACAGAGTGTCTTAGCACTAGATTTCCACTGTCAATCCATATAGCGATATGCGGGATAGAGCGTGAAGCTAAAAAAGAAAAAGAGTAACAATGTATAAAAAAAACATTTGTCACTTGTAAAATGAAAGAGTGTTTATAAAAACAATTCACAACGTTTAAAGCAAAATGTATGTACAAATAATATTCAACAAATCATGTATTTATTGTACAAATAAGTATTTTTATAACACTAGCTGTTACTTGCGGCTTCGCCTGCCTATATAACTAAATATAAATTACTAACAGTTATGTATTTGTCGGCGGAAAGTGGGGAACGGAGTGCCTTAACATTAGGTTTTTCTGCCTATCCTGCTGTGTGAGGGATACAGCGTGAAAATTGTCAATTATCGCCCTATATTACAAATTTGGAGTCCACACTTAACTGTAATGCCTTTATAGCTATCTTTAATTAAAGAACCTTTAGAGATATCAAAGTTCAACATTCGTATGTCTAGACGCATAACTTATTTGTTAGACTGCACGAAGGCACAAATACCAAGAGAGTCTGATCATATATCACCTGTTGAAATATTATCGGTTTCCCGTTTTAGATAGGCAAAGGGCGGCGTTGAGTACCGCAACGAATTTAGGCGGATAGTGGGGAACAGAGTGTCTTGAAGCAAATTTCTCTCTACCTACCCTGTTACATATCAGAAAATATGTTTTATTTTGTAACTTCACGCTGTATCCCGCACATAGCACGGTAGGTAGGTAGGTATTAAAACACTCCGTTCCCATGAAGACATTACGTTCTCCAGTGTCTGGTAAAGCGTCTAAAGTATCTAGTAAAGTATGGAACACTAAAAGTTTAACATAGAAAAGAAATATTAAGAAATATTACATATTCACTATTTAAACGAAATATTTAGTATTAAAAAGGTTATAAAAAAAATGATTAAAAATTTACATAAAGAATGATTTTCATATTAGAAATTCAAAGTTAGTAAAATTCTATTTTTTTCTTTACTTACGTTCCTTCATATTACTACGTTCCTTGTGAAAGTTGTTTTTTATTTTGAACTTAGACCAAAATAAAATTAATAGTCAAGTGCAAGTCGAACTCGCTAACGGAGTGTCCCGTACATATTTTATGATAGTAGGTCAACGGGAAGAATATAATATAATAGTTGACGAACTCAGGTTTGTTTTATTCAACTATACGAGTATATGAATTACCTATGAATGATCGCTGTTGATACAAAAATGGTTCCATTTATTTTAGCGTATGGAACCCTAAAATATCTAACTTAAACTGAGTTAACTTAAGAAGTTAAATGAATGCACTTAACCAAAAAAGAAATGAACCCTGGACTTCATTCGTATTTACTCATGCTGTGACAGTATTTACCGCCAAAGGTTGTTATTTACGTAAATTCAATTCTATACATAGCTTTAATATATCACAAATATATACTAATATGTACAAAAATAACATTTATTTTTTAGTAAATAAAGCTCAAACTTCTATACGAATTGTTTAAAAGACGTTGATCTTTTAAACTACTACATACAAGCTAAATAAGACCTTGTTTCGTTAAAATAAGGTTGAAAATCGAACAATAATAAACATTTAAAATAAAGAAGATCTAAATTTTAATACATTTTTTACATTTGTAAATTACAATTTTAAATATGTGTACAAAAATTTACTTAGTTTAATTTGTTATTTTAATTGGTACGCTTTTTGGTGGTAGTGGGTTCGGTTGATGCGGTTTTTTTTTTCTCCAATTAAGTAATGGGTAAGAAGTACATAAATTCATTATAATACAGATATATCAGATATTCTTCATAATGAACTGAAAAATCTTACTTTTCGCAAAGCAAAGAGTTTTGTAAATTTTTGAGACATTGTGTTGACTGACGGACCTTAACGCCGCGCTTGTTATTGTTTTGACCGCTTCTTGGCACAGTGAAACCACACCTGACTGAAAATGAGATGTTTGACAGTTCGATCCCAAACTCAGGGAATTATTTCTTTAATTTTTTTATTTCTACACTGGTAACAAGGCAAACACGCTGTAACACGTTCTTGAGTCACAGAACTCAACACGTAATGTCTCCAAAATAGAGATATGCGAGTGAAACGGAATGTCTTAATACTAGGTTCCCTCTGCCTACCCTGTAGTGGGATATAGAAAGAAGTTAAAAAGAAAACAATCACCATTTTTGAGGTCAAACGAACAACTTTTATTTGTAAGAATCTCAAGATTGCGTTTGATACCCATTTACGAGTATAATAAAAAATTACGATCCGCTAGTTCAGGTCATTTGGTGGTAATGTCTCTTGAAAAATATGTTTTCAGTTTTTTATATTGACAATTTCATTTCAGAGTCTATTTTTTATGTTTTTTTTTATTTTATCATTGCCTTTTTAGTGACGAGAACCATCTCAGGTTATATATGATGAATGACACTGTTCTTCACTTTCTTCTGTGACTAGTGATGGAGTTAATCATCACACCTGATGAAGGTGACAATTATATTTCGATATTAAAAAAAAAATTAAATCAGGTACTGCATCAACTCGGCGCTGCGTGGCCTTATGGCGGCTTTACTAACAATAAACATATTAGAATATAATCTTTTATACTTACATAATATATCTACTACTTCCGAGAAATTCTGTCGTCTTTTTTTTATTTAAAATATAAAATGCAGGGTAGGCAGAAAGAATTTAGTGTCCAGATATTATGCTCTCCATTATAACCCATATCTATGACACTACGGGGTAACAGGTGGCTATCAAAGCTGCGCTTCGCTTAAACAAAAATAAATAACAAAATCACTTCCACAATCAGAAATCAAACCCACATCCACCACATATAAAATCAAACAACGTTTTTGAATAGAAACGTTATATTTCATTATCAAACAAGAGATACAGTCAAAGCGATAATAAAAAAGATATCAAAGGAAAAACGCTATGAAATGGACTATAGACTATAGGCTATAGGCTGGGCTATATGAGGTCTTTTTGCAAAAAGTCCATTGTATGGTATGCATTAATTGCGGATTCGTATCCGCTACCGATCGATAGTCCGCATTCACGGCGCCATCGGCTTCCTTTTTTGTCTGTTTCATCCATTTTTTGAATTGTCAAATAATCTCGTTTCAAATTGTATTTCAGATGGGCTTTTTCATACTGAATGTGAGGGAAAAATTAAATTAAAAAAAAAACTTTATGTATGTTGTTATAATATATTTAAATCCGCAATAGCGCAATGGCACAGCGTCTGACTGTAAGTGCAACGGTAGTTGGTTCAATTACCGCTCAGGGGAAAGAATTATTTTAATCTTCTTGCTCTAGCTCTAGTAACAAGACCAAGCGCGGCGTTTAGATCCGTTAACAACAGGGTACTAGGTAATTGTAGGGAAAGTTGGAAAAGCAGTGTCTTAACACTAGATTCTCTCCGCCTACCCTGCTTTATGCGGGATACAGTGTAAAACTATTTATTTTTTTAGGATGTATTAAACGCCGTTGTAGCTTAGTTCAATAGTGTCTGGCTGTGGTGGTTTTGAAATCGATTCCTTTTCAACTTTTTACTTTCAATCGGAAAACTATTTTATGTACATATTATAATATTTATGGTCTGATTTATAGTTAATTGTCTCGAAAAATATCTGTGTGGGTACTAAAAAAATTATATGATAAAAAAAAAACAATAATTAAATATTAATTTTATAAATTTTTATAGGTATTTACTTTATCTACGTTTTTTCTTAGCTTCACGCTGTTTATAGCAGTATAGACAAATTCAATCTAGTGTTGAGTTTAAAATATAAAATAATTATTTACGAGTGATAAACGAACCCACGATCATCGCGTTTACAGGCACACATTGTACCACTGCGCTATAACGATCTCCTATTTATCAACGTTCTTGCAAGGTTACGGTCACTCAAAGCACTGATAACATTATTATTCCTGAAGATAGCGCATTATCTTCACATGTAGGGAAGTAAATGATAACATATTATTAATAATACTCTATTATCTAATTTTGTTATTATATTATCTAAACTTGATTATTAATTTTAGTCAATAAACAACTCTATAATGAAGTGAGACTATTATTATATTATAACTTTCTTACATTAACTTTCTAATAAATTGTATTATTAATCTATATCTATATATATAAAAGGACTTGTCCTCACTGACTGAGGTAAGACGCACGCACAGCCGTAACCGCTGTGCGTAGAAACGTGAAATTTGAACAGATGTTTACTTTCGTAATCTGGACATCCACTAAGAAGGGATTTTGAAAAATTTTAACCCTAAAGGGGTGACATAGGGGTTCAAAGTTTGTATGGAAAAAAATTTAAATCGGCACCGATTTTTATAAAATTTTGAAATTTAGATTTTTAAAAGTATTTAATTGAACACGTATTTCATCGTTTTCTAGAATTCTCCCCCTAAGGGTGCAAATAAGGGGTTGAAAGTTTGTGTAGGTTTTTTTAAATCGTCACCAATTTTCATAAAATTTGAAATTCAGACTCTTAAACGTATATAATTAAACACATGTTTCATGGTTTTCCAAAAATCACCCCCTAAGGGTGCAAATAAGGGGTTAAAAGTTTGTATGGAAAAATCTTTCATTGAACACATGTTTCATGGATTATTAGAATTCACCCTTAAATAGGCAAGCGAAGCTGCGCGCGTCCGCTAGTAAGTAACAATACTTCGTTATTTATGTTTTATATTAAGAAAAAAACTGCCACATTAATGATAATAGTGTTTGAACTGTTTTACGAATACAAACCTACACGTGCAGTTTATATATAGATAGATCTTCGAATTGCTGAGAAAGCTCAATCATTTGAAAATTAGATACTTCCAAAGTAGTAAAATATATCACTCTCATATATGAGGTCTCTGCTCCTCTCCTCTTTTAAAAGTAAAAGTGAAGAACATAAATATGAGCCTGTAGATTTCAATGAACACAACAAAAATTAGTTAGAACAAGACAGTTTTAAAACTGCAAATGTAACTTTGTCATTTATACAAACATTTGAAAAACAAAGTTATTTATGTTGCTGGTAGAAAAAGGTAATTCACACTTGGCCCCTTTTCTAAAATTATATTTATTTACCTTTCTTAAATTATTAATTAATTTAAGCATAAAACTAGAGTTGTATGGCATGTTGAAATTCAATATAATTTCTTAAAGTATCTGTAGCTAAAAAAATTTAAATTGTAAGAGGATTTAGGTTTTAATTCGGATAGATTTCATTTTTATATAAAAATTTATAAATAATTTTATTTCATATGGTTAATAATGAACAAAAACAACAAATAGTTCTCTCCAACATTTATTGGTCGAAAAATAAATTAAAAACTTTGGATTTTAACAAAGGCCTGAAATCGAAAATAAATACCTACAGGGTCTACTTCTTAATAACAACATATTTACAACTCCTTATTGTTTACTTAGTAGGTACAATAATTTTCATCCCCTCCCCTTTTTACAATCGTTGCCAATTTTTCTTCATTTTAGTTTTTTCTTTTTCAAAAAAAATTTCGACATTTCTCATCAATTTCGATGAGGCAGAGACATTTACGATGAATTTTATACATAATTTACAAATAAATGTTATTATTACAATATTTTTATACCAATTTTTACATAATTAATCGAATATAACATTATATTATAAATATCGTCTTCATAATACAAATTTATTATGAAAAAAAATCACATAAACATCTGTTTCTTTCACACGTTAACTTATAATCAAAGTGTGAAAGGACATTACAATTATTAATAAGACGATTTACAGTCTTTTTATATGCCTAGAGGAATATTGTCGAAATTCATGAAACAATTTATTATGAAAATTTTACATAATATTATGCGATATGTTATAAAAACAATTACAATATGCAAAATGGCTGTATTTGTTATATAATTTCATAATTAAAATGATGTATTCTTTTTACATTATAAAATAAAAAAATTCAAAATGTCACTAATAGTTCAATAATCAATACATTTTATTAATTCATACATTTAAAATTTTCACAAATAATTCAATTATAAATATATAATAAACAGTAAATGTTATATTCGATTCCATATCGATGTCTCGCCCCCCAGAGTATTATAGAATGTTCGAGAACAATCCAGAATCAACCAGAATTATGGCCGCACAGTATTATAGCATTAATAATAATTGCAAAAAATATACGATCATAATATTCTAAATGGAATAACCTACGTGCTATTTTTTATTACCAACAATCGCTTTAGGAAAATTGAGGCTTCTGAACATTGTTTTTTTTTTTAGGAAAATAACCGGAATGTCTCAGTGTATAAAGGCCCTTATCTAAGTTTATATATAAATATTTTAAAGTTTAGAGGTAGCTGAAGCATACTACGCTAAAATTTAAGTACATTTAAAGAAATAATTTATCAGTCATTTAAAATAAATAGCTAAGTTAATAAAAAGGAGTCGAACCTGCACCGAAACTTGCGCAGACGCAGCATTAAGCGTTAGAATATTTAAGAAGAAAAAAAGTTTAGAAAGAAATAAAATAATATCATTAATTTGAATACATTATGAGATTTTGATAGTCTTTTTTAGCACCAACGTGGTTAAATATTTTATTTTATTTTTTCATTCGGAATAAGAGCAATTAGTTGATATATGAAATTAATAAATCCGCCTCTATCTGTTTGCTTAGGTTTTTCTTTTTAGTCAATAAATAGACTTCAAATTTCATTTAAAGACCTAGAGAACTCATTAACAAAATAAGGTAAAAATTATATTATTACTTTCTTACAATAAAGTATTACTATTAAATTATATTATTAAGTACATATTATAATTATTTGAAAAAGTTATCAATATTAAGAAATATGGTTTCCGATTTCCCACAAAAGAGTGTCCCAAAATTACTAGCAAAAGAGTGTAGTCACTAGATTCTCTTCATTAAGAAAAATAATTTCAATCGAAATTCAAAGCACATAAGAAACTTAGTTAGGTCAGGGCCGTTTTAAAATATAACACTTTAAATCTTAATCAGCTTTAAATAAACCTTTCTAAATGTATTCATATGAAAAAATTAAGAAAACCAGTGAAAGCTGCAATTTTTTTAATTAAATTACTTGGCCTATTTCTTAGCAATAAACATAAAAATATTTTTTCGAATTGTAAACATTATTAGAATTTTAAACAGTTATTATTGAAATAACATAAAAATAATCCACAAACTTCCATATGAATTTATAAGATGCCTATAAAATTTAGTTCCTAGATATATCGATAGATAAACCAATTTTCATAAATTTTAACAAAATACGTAATAGAGGACGTTAAAGACAAATTAAAAGGCATAAAAACATGAAATTAGCAATTGAATTGGCTTTTTTCATTAAAATCACGATACGAGCTAATTACAAAGCTTTTTATAGATATTTTATTATTCGAACGTTATTTGTGTTAATTACACGTTTAAATTTGATTGAAATTTAATACCTAAATTAAATTTTACGAAGAGTGTAAAAAATACTATTAAAAATCATATATTTTTTACTGGTGTCTCTTTTTTGTATGAAGGTTAACTAAACAAAATTATTTTACTTTGAACCATTTTAGTGGTTGCGACCTGACTGAGATTTTTTTTTCTTTTTTAATTTACATATTGCTTTGCTAAACCAGAATCAAACCCACAATTATCATTTGACAACTGTATCGCTATAGCATTTGTTTAAGACCAAAAAAAAATGTTCAAATATTACAAAAATGTAATTTATGGCTTTAAAAATGGCTGAATCGTGTTTTAAAAGATATTACAGTTATTTGTTTTACATATTTTTTTGCTTAAACTTGCACTTAAGACCTTGCGAATACATATTTTAAATATTTAATATTCAATGATAAGTGCAAAGTGTTATTCTTATCAATAAGCATTATTGGCAACACCTTTTTATTTTGTATCTGTTTTGTGATTTAAGGGGACCAATATACGCTAATATTAGTTCAAATCTTTTTGTTTACTGATATTATCTTACTCTTTTTGGAGTGACGTCCAAAACATCCATTATAACACAATTATGCCTCATGCATGTCCTGCATTATGTGAGGTAAAGAGAAAGAGAGAGAGTAACTAACAATTAACTATGTAAATTTTTTACGAGAGAAAAAACTTTTAAAGTTACTAAATAAATAAATATATAAGTGCAATGTTCTGAATAAAATTTTAACAATAAACTGATTATTTTAAGATATTTTTCCATTAATCATTAGAATAAAACAAGTAACCACAAATTTTGAGCAGGTCTAAATTAAGTACAAAATGTACAGTAAATTTATATGGAAACAATGAGAAATAGATTTAAGATAATTTTTTTTACATTTTAGAATATAGTGATTTTAGGGACTAATGCTGTTCAATATGATACAGCCAGGCTTTTGCACTATTGCTTAGAGATTTTTTTTTAAAAATGATTATTTAATTGTTTAAATATTGCAATCTTTTTAAAATACCTATTCAATTAATTGCTCTTATTCACAGAACACGCGTACAAAATATAATAATAATAATAATAGTTTTAAAAAAAAGCTTAAAAATAATAAATATTTAAGTATTCAAACAATAGGGAGTTTAAAATATTTTACAACCTCCACTGAGCAAAGAAATTCATCAAAATTTCACATAGGCTTTAGAACATTATTTTTTTTTAAAGAATCTTTTAAAAATAATAAGTATTCACTTATTTCTACACAATGAGATTCCGTAATAATAAAGCCTTTCACGTAAAACGATAAAATGAGGCACAATTTCGAGGACTTATCCGCCTTGAGACACTGAGACGCTCTGGTTCAATTTAATAGCTAATACCATTACAATAAAAGAAACATTATTCTTACAAATTATCAATTAAATAGTGATTTCCAACAAACACAAACACAATATATGTGTGTACGTATGTTTCTATAATCATTATTTGGATTATGATGATTATAAAAGAATATTTAATGTATTTGTTTATTAATTATACTATAATATGGAAAAGTAAGTACAACTTAAAACAACTTTCAGAATAAAGATGTTTAAAGTATGAAAACGGTTGGTAACAATTCAAAAAGTTTGAAGACCGAAAATATTTATAAAAATGAAGAGTAAAATATCTATGAGAATGTATAATAATTATAACTTGAATCCTTGCAATTATTTCGTTAGTACTTTTGCTAACACTTTTACTATCATTAAGAGAGACGTTAAACGAAACAGTAATTTGTACAAATTCAAAACAATAGAATTTAAAATGACACGACATCTTAATATCAACAATAATTACTTAATTCTTTAATTAATTTACTACAATTGCAAAGTGATTAAAACTTTAATTTTGAATACGAAAGAGTTAAATTCAATTGTTTTTACAAATAAATACTTAAAAAAGAAACAATTTCGTCTATACATTCTCACACAGATCTTGTTAATACAATATGAACGGGAGACATTTAAATAATTTAGACATTAGTGTCACAAAAGTCTGCCAACCGTATCTTCGTGTTGTTGGAAATCACCCAAGATTTAGTTAAATATAAAATTACCATTTCCATCATTATAACTAACGGACTGATTTTGTTTTGAGACTTAAAAAATGAGGTCATCTCATTTAATAGGCAATTAATTATTCTAAGTACACAGCACATCTAAACAAAAACTAATATGAGAGAGAAGTACTATTAAAAATGTTGGTTACACATTCAAATTTCACACTGCATTGTTGAATTTACCTTTTTTTAATCTCATGTTAATCTCCAGTTTAAAGATCTAAAGATGCTGCAACTTTAAATCTTTTGTTATCTTTCTCATTTACAATATTCCTTCTAAGAATGCAAATTCCAATTTTTAATCTAAAATCTTTTACGTTTCCTTTTTGTTCAGAAACATTCTCAGAACCAAAATGATTTACTAAAGTTCTTGTATCATCTATTTAAATAAATGCGGCGTCATCAATTAAATGTTGCATTCTGTTATGTCTCTTTGATTCAGAATGTTTCTTGTGTAATATGAGGGATCGCTAGTAATTTTTTTATATTGTGTAATCATTTATTTGTTTTTATTAACAACATCTTTTAACCATTAGACCGGTTTGTCTTAATTAATTTCATGTGATGTAAGTTTGTTCTTTTGCTTCTTCTGTCATATAATATTTAGGCCACTTCTATCTAAAATTTAAACAAAAGTTAGGCTTTGACTAACTTTTCGATGATTCAACAATTTTAAATCCCCTTTCTTGGATTCTCATTATTGTCAAATGTAAATATTTTAGGCCGTGTATTTAGTGTTATTCACGCCATTAAACGCGTGATAAACTAATTGTTTGCACATCATACATTATTTCAACCAGTTAAGAGCAAGTAAACACGCTTTAAACTTATTACGAACAGGTTAGGCCGATTATCCCTTCACGAGCTTCAGGGTCGTAATCTTAAAATAAACCAAAGCTTTAAACATAGTCTGTACCACGAAACGGTTAAGTATATCTTCATGGTTAAGCTTTTTAAAATAGACACTCAGCTCCATATGAGCATAATAGATATTCAAAATTTTATTTTTAAGACCATTTGTTAAGTTGAATCATTCATTTCGTGTGATGTCTTTTTACTTTGTTTTTGGTAAATTAAACTTAAGATATATGTCTATTACGTTGTTCCACTTGGTTTCTTTTTTGGGGTGAAATCTGTCATTAAGAATCTATTCTGAGAGGAATTTATTTTCATAATGCTCCGTCCGTGGTCTTTTGTCTCACAAGGTTAGGTCATTACAGTGTAAAATAAAGCAATTAGTGTCACGTGTAAAAACGTTTTAAGTAATTAATGTAATGCTTCAATATTATATTGTTTTTAGAGTATTTTTTTATCAGACAATTAGTTTAATTCAGTTTTTGTTTAATTCTTTAATTCTATTTTTTACTAAGATTATTAAGTTATCTGTTATTTTGGATCTTTTAAGAATTTAACGTTGTGGTTTCCTTTTTCATTTATTCTCATTTAAATTTTCTCCGTTATTTTAATAAAATGGACTAAACTAATTCTGATAAAACTACAGTAATCAATGCAGTGTGAAATATAAACGTATCCTTAAGCACTATTTTAAAAATATACCAACTGCCACTAAATGCGTATGTCTAACTGAAAACCGGTCTATTTCAACTACTATTTAACTATTTGACTATTTCATTTTGTGAACAGATGACAGATCACATTCCAGCACAAGATGTGCATATATGTTGGAACCAGAACAAAATTGATATGAAAATTACTTAAAATGAAGCAATTCACAAGTTTCTAACTAAGCAGTGTATAAGAACAAACCATCGTCAATGTGTTGAATAAATTTATAGCAAAATTAAAAATGCTTTGACCTAATATTATAGATTTTTGACAAAATTATGGACAATTATTAGTTAATCCTATTATTTTATGCAAATATACCCAAGTTAGTCGTTCTATATCTTTATTCTGGTTTCAAACATAAAAGATCATAATAATATGAAAATGATTAATTTCTAATCAATTTATATTAGCTTAACACTTATTAAGCGGAGGCCAGATCTGAGATGTAATTTTGCCATTATTGAGTATTGACTCAAAATAATATTTATGTAGGTGACCAAAAGCCACTAAAAGCTGTTAATATATTTAATTATTTGCGTTATTTGTTATAATAAAGCATCAAATCAGTCGTGTGGTCAAACAAATATTGAAATGCAATATTAAATACAAAAAAGGGAATTTATCACAAATTAAAAAATATATAAGATATATATATATAGAAAAATTACACCCTAAATAAACCAAAATCACAGTGTGTCCGAACAAGATTTTCTTGTTCCATTTTTTTTTCTCGTATAAATAAAATTGTAATTGTATGGAAAAATAAAATAAACAAACATGTCTTTTGAACTAAATTAAACGCTAGCTACATCGCCCTATATAGAGACATCATCTAGACAGTAATGAATCTAAATCTTAATCCTCGATTGCATTAGTGAAAATATAAAAATTTAATTTCTAATGGTTTAAGAAACCTATGTATATTACCATTATACATTTTAACGATTTTTTTTTAATATTTATATATATGTATGTATGTGTATATGATAACTTCATAATTATCGCCGCAGCAACTGCCTTCCGATCTTTATTTATAATAATAGTTCGATTATCCGTAGGCCAGATATTTTAGTTAATAGTAAAATTAGGCTCATGTTCCTTAAACACTAACAATTTGTCGATTGGAACTTTCTGAAATAACTAGGAATTTTGCACAACTCGACCAACCAACAGTCATTTATCCATTTCGAACACCAATCTCGTTACCGCACTATGTACTTACAAAATCCAAAAGAATCCTTTATATGAGCACAGTATAACACTATAGATCATTCCAATTTAAATCACTAGAGTTTTGTTCACACCCACGATTCACGTAAAGACTAGAGAGTCCGGATAGTTTAGAGACTGTAGGGATTGTAGAGTTTGTGTTGTGTGTGAATCGGGCTTGGCCAATAGATCGGGTCGCGGTGGCCGCGCCGCTTTAGCGCACATTCACCGAGCCAGGGGCGCTAAAACGGCGGTCGCAGCCAGAGCCAAAGCCAAGGAGGAAGCTAGCGCCGCCCCGCGAGAGTACGAAAGCTCCTCGCTCTTCACGACCTCGTTTTGCGTCTTATCGTATTTGTGCGTCTTCTTAGTCACTGGCTTGAAGGTGGTGGTCGTCGTGGTGGTCGGCGGCATGGTGGGCGGCGGAGGCGGCGGTGGAGGGGTCGGCTGCGAGGGAGGAGCTGGCGGCTGGTCTTCCGGCTTGCAGCACACCCGGAAAACCAGCTTCATATTGTTGCTGAGACAACGACCCCCGATGCGTCTATGCAAATCGTCCTTACTAGACGTCGATATGAAGTAATAATCTTTACCTGGGAGGAATTCTAGCCCGCCGGGCTGCGGCGTGAACGGTCTGAAGGTGATCGTGAAAAACATCAATTTGTGCGGCTTATCGCATATCGCTATAATGCGAGGGTTTGGATTGGTTATCCTACAAGTATCATATTCTTCTTTACTAACGTTATATATTATATATTTCTCCGTGTCCTCCTCGAACGTCCCGGGCGCGTACACGGGACATATTATGTTCACTTGGTCGTACTCGAACTGAGCGTTGCCTTTATTTAAATCGAATACATGGTCGGTGTTGTCTATTCTGAATATACTGTTCGTTGTGTTCCAATGTATGTAGAAGGATTTGGCGTAGTTACCCATCACGCTCTCGATGAAGAAGATCAGGACTAGCAAGGTCCAAGGCGCTTGTCGCAATCCGAAATAAGTAAAGGACACCATTCTGTATGTTTATCATTCACAAAATCATATCCGAAAGGAGACTCGAGCCACTCTATCTAAGCTTCAGCCCGGATATACCAATCCATATTTAGAAACAAACAAAATTCACTAAATACATAATAAAAAACCGTTTCACACAACAACAAGAACAATTCCACTCATCGCGTACAGTCCACCATGTTCGGTCTCCGCTAGATTCTATTCATCGATAAATGTGGAATTTCATGGGACGTGGCCCGCTTTAAACGTCTCTATGAACACTTAGACTCTATTTATTTACACTCTAACGTTATTTAGTATTCCGTTGGATGTCTTCTATGTTTGTTAAGCGTTGAAATAAATCAATACATCACAGATTTTTTTACAATACTGAGGCGTTCTTTGTATGATCGTGCGTCGCGGAGTGGCTGCGTGGCGCCGCGCGGCCGTCGGTCGAATACTGGAATGCTGCTCGGGCTGGAGGTACGCATGCGGCCCGCGCCCCTCCCCCACTAACCCCTAGTCTAACCGACGCGTTCGAGTTACTGCCAGGATTGTACTGTATTATACGAGACCCAATCAAACTTTTGGTATTATGTGAGACCGAAAGCTTTATAAAATGTAGAGTTCTTTTGAATTTTTTAATCAAATCTTAATTATCTTATGTTATTATTATATTTATTAATAATTTTAAGGTTTTTTATAGTATAGTTAATGTGGAATTCATATATTTTGTGAGTTGTTACCGTATGTTAATATTGAACGCACCCGACGCGTAAGTAAAAAAGTGCATTGCCACAAACAAGCTTTAAGCTCGCGAAGCCCGAGCAAAGGCTTTATGGGGTCTACGGTACAATATGGGCTACATATTTAAATAGATCTTGTGATACTTATATCACTCTATCTATATAAATTTCATTTATTTTTTTTATAATACACGAAACTATCAATTTTAATGAATGTAGAGTCATTTAAAAATGAAATATTCATATTTAATATAAATGATTTTATATATTTATAACATAAATATTAATAAATCTATACATAGGTAAAAATAGAAGCTTTGAAATGCATCTACACTGATTTTAGCTTTCAAAACGTAAATCTGTCATCATACATTAAAAATATGTAGGTAAGGTACGCCATTACACTATATATACGTGACGAGTATTAACTGGGAAAGTTAAGCATGTAACGACTGGAAAAAGAAATTTACTCACAGTATCATTTTTATCTAGAAATTTCTAATTTGTATAATTTATTTTTATATCTATTTATCTGTTTGCTATTATTAAAAAAAGTAGAGACTTTTGTCGTTATATACATATATAGATATCTATATCTATATATCAGATATACATATATCTGAGAACATATGGCTTAGTGATCATAATGCTGGGTGATAACAAAGAGATACGGGTTGTAATCCCGCCACATACTAATTAATCTATCCCAATACAAATTAATTAGCTTTCAAAGCTTTTCTTCAGCGGAAAATGAGGAACGGAAATGTCTTTATGGGAAATTAATATCTTAACACTGCATTCTCAGGCTCTTTCTCTCTCTCTAACTCTCCGTCTGTCTACCATGCTATATTTAGGGTTTAGCGTGAAGTTAAAAAAAAATAACGCCTTTTATTCCTATTGCCATTAAAAAAATATTACCTGTATATATGTTACTTGGTAAAAGTCCAACTAATTAAATTATTATTTTTTAATATTCTATTTAAAAACTTTGGCTACGGATGTCACAGAATCTTCCGCAAGCCCCGGCTGCAGGCAAAGGGAACCTAGGATCTCAAAATCAAAAAATTCTTTGTACGGTGGTCGATCTACGTATAATTTTTAATCCCATTTATAGTAGCAGCATGATATTAATACATATTTTCATACAAAAGACAAACCGCTTATATAAATATTGTGAAACAAAATGAGCATTCACAAAACAATTGTCCAAAATTAGTTTATCATTCATCTAATTATGAAATAAATCCGCTTTTCGGTACGGTTTCGCTTGTGACCATGCTTTCTGTTATATAAGAGACATTTATCGTATTTTTAATATTATTAAATATAACACTATTGGTCGTCTGTGCCCTTTTCTGTTCTTTTTTGTTTTTATGATTTGTACTACTTACACAATTGCGTATGTATTGAAAGAGAAGAATCTATGTCACAGCAAAAATTAATGGAGGAAGGCTGAAGGCTGGAAGGATGAGGAGGAGAAGGAGTCCGTTAATTAATATGTCTAATTATGTGTAGAGTTTTATACAGTTTCACGCTTTTTCCCGCATAGCAGGATAGGAGAAAAGCCGCCGGAATTCACAGAAGAATCCCTTGGCACCCGCAGCGTCAGCCAATGGTGATCTATCAAGGCGATCAGTTTTAATGAGGATTATGGACTGTTCGGACTATATATTATGTTGATGATGATGACGTCTCACTAACATATAATTAATGTATAATTGAATAATATTACTAAATTTAATTTTTAAACATATATTTTTTAATTTAAGGTTTTTTTTACTTTTTTCTCAAACTTTTGGCGACTCTACACGCCATTACGCTCTATTTCAAACAGTCCAACAGTAAGTTGGTGTTAATGCTATTATGACAAAGTACCTATTCTTTTTTTTGTTTCAATATTATATGTGACTATAGAACTTAGAGGCCGTCGCGGCGAAGTGATAGCGGTTGACTGGGAACGCGAAGGATGTGGGTTCCATTTGCACTTGACTATTCTTAATTTTTTATCTTTGACCTTACTCTGCTAGACTGCAACTTCGACTTCTGCCATACACAATTTAAATATAAAAGAAGATGAGAATTTTCACATGAATTCTATTATCGTGTAGCGCATCCAAAGTAATGTCGACCAATATAAGGCTAGCCCTAAAATTAACCCCGTCATGTTTTATTTACAACGAATTAGTTAAAAGGTAAACATATTTTAAAGTTTATTTAACTAAAAGTTAATGGAAGTTAAAAAATGGAATGTAGTGAAAAATCATCAGACTTTCTCGACCTCAATTTTTCATTATTAAATCATTTGTTACAAAAAGAACTGGGGTGGGCACAAATTTATTCTAGGATGGACATGGCCCACCCCCGCTTTCCCGCGGGATAAAGCGAAGCTATAACTAGAGTCGCTCCCATAATAAACATAATCGACATATTTAATGAATAAGTAAACACATTGCCCAAATACAAAAGTTAGTTTATCTAACCCGCGGCCGACATCACGTCAAATATTATGACACGCTTCATTTTATTTATGTTTTATCATATTATTGTTGTATTGATAGCGTAATTGATTCAGTGGTTCAATAGAATACATGGAGAGAGGGGGTTCAATTCCATTTTCGAGGATTATTATTTATTTTTATTGTTATTTACTTACCGATCATTATTATCATAAATGGGGTAGTCTAAAAATGAATAGTAAAAACAAATAGTATATTTGTTCCACTATCACGAAAAACTACTGAACAGATTTCGATGAAACTTTACAATAATATAGCTTATACATCATAATAACACATACGGTACAAAATCGTATAATTTAGCTATAATCTATATATATAAAAGGACTTGTCCTCACTGACTGAGGTAAGACGCACGCATAGCTGAAACTGCTGATGGCAGAAACGTTAAATTTGGACAAAAGTTTACTTTCGTAATCTGGACATCCACTAAGAAGGGATTTTGAAAAATTTTAACCCTAAAGGGGTGAAATAGGGGTTCAAAGTTTGTATGGAAAAAATTTTAAATCGGCACCGATTTTTATAAAATTTGAAATTTAGATTTTTAAAAGTATTTAATTGAACACGTGTTTCATAGTTTTCTAGAATTCACCCCCTGAGGGTGCAAATAAGGGGTTGAAAGTTTGTATGGAAAAATCTTTAAATCGCCACCGATTTTTATAAAATTTGAAATTTAGACTCTTAAAAATATTTCATTGAACACATGTTTCATGGGTTATTAGAATTCACCCTTAAATACGCAAGCGAAGCTGCGCGCGTCCGCTAGTATAATAATAAGTTGAAGCAGGCAAAGCCAGCTTCAGGTCGCTAGCTATCCATATTTCCAATAGCCAACGCCATTTTAAAATTCCCGGTGTCATTTCAAAACAACAAAGGGTTTGATGCATTAGTAACGTGAGACCTGTGTGTTTGTTTGTTTGTTTTATTGATAGCACCGACGGCGGGTTTGAGTTCGTGGTATAGTGGGTGCAAATGAGTTAACATTTCTCTTCTTTTCTGTAAATTTAAAGGACTTTTTTGTTGATCTCTATTGTTTATTTATCATTTTATTTATATATATAAAACTCTTCCGTTACTCTACCGTTAATTTGGCAGATTCCTTTAAGTACAGGGAAGCACTAGGAGAGGAAGATTTCTCTAAATTTCTGCAGTAATGGAAATGGGAATCAAATCAACCATCAAAGGCAATTCTTTCAAATAAAAAAAATGTTCAATTTTTTCAATTCTTTTCAACTTAAGCTCGGTGTACCACAACTTAACGCCTCACGATGCTTTTAACGCTTTTTAGCGGTAAAATTACGTGTTTGGCTATCCGTGGACGTGCGAAATATCTTATATTTTAGAGATCCTCTTTGAAATACAGCCTTCTGTATATATTTAGTTAGCTATGCATATCTCTTATGAGAGAGACGAGAACTCTCAACTTTTTTTACGAAACCCATAACATTTATTATATCTATATAATATTAGTATTTATTGAATTGAATTGACTATATACCACTTAAAAATTAGGTGTAGAGTTAGGAACGGAGTGTCTAACTCACTGTATAATTCTTCATCAGAGGCACGAGGGGCAAACTTAACCACACACATTATTTGTGGGTTCAATTTCAACTTTAGTTGAAAAAATTAGAAAATAATATTTATTCCTCTTATCACAATAAGAAACGATTTTTTCATACAATTTCCATACTCTATAGTAAATTTGACATCATAACTAATGCTATACACTAATATACTATTATCAATGTACATGTATTTATTTGCACGATTATATTACAGTCTTTCTGCAAGAAAAGCAAAATTTACATTCACCTGCAAATGGGTGTCAAATTTCATGAGAAGACTCTTTTAAAACCTATCCTATAACCTATATATGTACATTACAAAGGTATAAGATTCAATATTTTTTGTTAATGAAAGGAAAAAAAAACATATATTTATTAGCTTTGCTCACCGAGTTCACCTTGCTGAGTGTGCTAATAAAGAAAACTCTTCAAAAGACGAAGGTATTTTTTTCACTTCTCGCTATATCCCGCACATGACAGGGTGGGCAAAGGGAACCTGGGAACCTGGGAACCCATTGTTAAGACACTCCGATTCACATTAAGACACTTGTAACTTGGAACGGGAGTGCCGTTTACTACTTTCCGCCGACGAATAGGAGGTGACACCCCCTATTTGTATTTAAACTATATTCATTTGTTTCTTTAACAATAGTGTTATATAATAATTTCTACATATTCATTTTTTAAGTACAAAAGAAAAGAAATTAGCACTTCCATCAATGACTAATACTTACTTTCTCTAACTGTTAGCAATAAAACTGTCGGTCCGTTTGTTTATATAACCCGTTATGTTCCAACAAAAGGCCTAAACAAATGATTTTACTTGAAAAGTATGAAGAATTGAAATTTTACTTCCGTTTATGATTACTCTTTCATTGCTTTTCTTCATTTTTGTCGAGGACAATGATTAACTATAGGTAGTTTAAATTTGAGTCAGATACGTAAAAGTTTAATAACACCACATAATAGATTTTTTTAGATTCATATTGTATCCCGCACATAGTAGGGTAGGTAAAGGGAACCTAGGAACCAAATATTCAAACACTCCTATCAGAATAAGACACTTCCGTTTCTCACTATCCGTTGAATTCTTGAGGCATGACTTTCTTAGTGCCGCCTATAATAATATCTATCTTTAATCAATTATAATAACTTTATATTAATCAAAATATATAATATGAAAAATTGAACTATCGAAATATATATAGTTAGTTCTTATTCCACCGTGGGTTCGATTTCCGCTAGCGATAAAATTACTAAACTAACTAACTAACTAAAAGACTAATGGCGGAATATTAGCAAATATTTAAGATATGAACCTTTACGGCAAAGAAAGTTTTCTCTGAACTTAAAAAAAAATAATAGATTTATTATTTTACCTAAAAATATAACCCGTTACGTAAAAGTATGAAAACAAAAGAAAGTCTACAAATAATTGTATACAAATATTTTATGGTCTGCCATTACTTATTTACAATTTTTATGACACCGAACTTTCTTTTAAGCTATTTCTTGGTTTTGTTCTTTTTAGGGTTCCGCACATAAAGGGTAAAACGGGACCCTATTGCTTAGAGTTCGGTGTCTATCTGTGACCAGTATATCTCAAGAAGCGAAGTCAGACAGTCGAAATTTTTACAGATGACCTGTTGCCGCTATAAAAACAAATAGTAAAACATAGAATAAAATACACTATTAGAATTTCGGCAAATCTTCTTTTAGTGCTCTTCTATACTCTTCTAGCACCCTACTTGACAAATTCAGCGTTCTACGCCGCGCAGTGCCGATTGTGCGTTGTCTGTGAGTCACGGAACAGTTTTATATATAGGGGCTGGTGTTCCGTTCATCCTTATATCTTTTTAATATTTCTATTTATTTTCTTCGGAGTACTTACCTAGAAAAAATAGTTTTTAATGAAATGACATAACAATTTCTGATATTCTTTTACTTCCTTTCCATCCGGAATCCGTTACAACGATAGACCAGTTTTGTTTTAAAATATTATTTAAAACTAAATATTATTAACGCATATTTTTAACTTTACGCTGCTATATAGAGTACGATAAGCACACATCGTATGGATATCTTAAAATAGATAAATGATACAAATATACATATTTTAGCTTCACGGTGTATCCCGCACAAAGCAGAGGGTAACTGAGAACCTAGTTTTAAGATACTCTGTTCCCATTTAGACACTTCCTTTCCCTATTTCCCACCAAATTCTGGAAACATTGCATGTTGATTGGCGGAACTCTACGCTGCGTTTTGCCTGGATACCAGAGAGAAGAAATGAAAATATAATCTAAATATTTCATATCCTCCAGTGAGAATCGAACTAACAACCCGTCGCGTTCACAGTCACACGCTTCAGCCAATGCGCTACAACAGACATCATAATTATTATAAAAAGTAATTAAAGGTACCCATAGTTAGTTAAGCTACAATTACCTGAGCCGATGCCATCTTTAAATTATTTCCAAGAAAAAAAAACAAAGTAAAAACCCAGATGTCACGCCGTTGTGATTGTACGTGACAAATACGAAAACAAAAGTAAATAATGCTATATAATAAAATAATAGTAAATAATAGACATATTTGGACTAGTTTGCAAACAATGCAATTTGCAACTTGCACTTTTTCTTAGAACAAAACGACACAATTTAGTTTTAATTTGTCCTAGAAATGTGTAGAATTTATGATTGTTAAAATATTTATTTCCGAATATTTATTCTCCATACCAGAGCGAAGAAATGAGAATATAAATTTAAATAAATATTTAATTTCCTCGAGTAGGGGAAATCGAATCCACAACCATTCACGTTTGCAATCTCTGGCTGGCCTCATCCTATTATATACTAAAAATATATAAAAAGTAGCAATATTTTGACAACTTTGTTGGACAATGCAATTTGCAACTTGCACTTTTTATTAGAAAAAGTGTTAGGTTAAAACATAATAATAGTGTTAGGGGCCAGTCGCGGCGTAGGGGCACAAGCTTGCCGTTGTAAACCAGGCTGTGGATTCATCAGTCGTAGGATGAGGCCCAGGTCGTCATGCCGCATCGGCATAATGTCTGACTCTAAGTGTAACGGTAGTGGGTTCGATTCCCACTCGAAGAAATGAATTATTTTCATTTTCCGTTCCGCCACTCAACACGAAATATTTCGAAATTGTGGACGGAATGGAATTGTGAATGGAGTGTCTTGACACTGGGTTCCCTCTGCCTACCTGTATGCGGGATACAGCGTGAAGCTTAAAAACGAATAACTAACATATTTATTATTATAACAAAATAATAACAACTTTGCCGTCATATATTATGTAGAGTGTATTAAATTATTTTTTTCTCTGACACGTACAAACGTGTGAACAATTGTGTTATTGTAAAGAGAATTAGCTATTTATATTACTTAGTAGTGTAACCATGGGTTGGATTAAGAAAAGACTGACCCGGGAATTGAACTTACATTACATTGTCGAATCTTTTAGATGATTTCCTTTCTAATCTAATTACAAAGTACAAAAACAGTTTTTATTTCCATCCATCCATCAGCCTTTTAAGGTCCACTGGTGGACATAGGCCTTCCCCAAAGCTCGCCGCTCCGTCCGGTCCTGCACCCTTTGAATCCAGCGGGTTCCCCCTGTCTGTTTTTATTTATATTGTAATATTTTTGCGTTTCATAATTTAATTAATAATTTACTCTACTATTTGTTTCTTTATTGTAAATAGATTTTAAAATATTAAAAAAATATATATATTTTAATAGTGGTCTAGTAAAAAAATATATATTTTAACAATGGTCGAAGCCAACCTTTCCATGGTAAGGAACCTCCTCACAATATGCGCGGCATGGCTTTCTGCATCCTTCTTAATCCAACAGCCAAGCGAAAATCTCTTGAGAGGTTGACACTTTTCCTTACTTAGTTTAATTATAAAAAAATCCAATACTCAAAGATATTTAGTTATTACACAATATTATTTAAGTAATATACAATATTTTCCACCAATCTTCAAAACCACAGTCCCCCCCACAACTCAATATAATACGAGCATTTTACGACAGGACTTCTGTTACGAAAACGAAAGTAAACCTCATAGAAAACAATGTACTCGTATTGTGTAGTCTTTCAACTATTTATTGAATGCGCGTAGAGAAACATTCGCAATTTTGTTTGATCGTAAAATGTTAAATTAAGGCTTTAAGCCGTACTTACCGAAGCGTTGGTCGTTGGTTCTATTTTTAAAGATGATTTGAAGTGATTTTTAGGGTTCCGTAGTTTAAAAGAAGAAATTAAACGCTCTTGCCAATCAAAGAGGTTGGCAAGAAGCGGATGGGTCCGAAGAGCTGAGCATCGAGTGTGATGGCGAGAATTGGGGAAGGCTTATGTCCAGCAGTGGACAAAAGATGGCTGTCGATGATGATGATGGTGATGTTTTTCTGTCTATCCGTCTTTGCTGCATAGTGTTGAAAAAAATTGGCTGCGTAATCAAAACCTATGAACTGGTTTTCGTCGACCTACAATTGTTGAATTTGGCAAGAAGCTAGAAATTATAGGGTACCTACTTCCCGTTGACCTAGAATGATGTTGATATTTGACAAGCATTGCGGAATTATAGAGGAGTAGTTAATTGTCTGTTTATTAGTCTGTCTGTCTGTCTATCCATTTTAACTGTATAATATTATAAGAAATCCAAATTGTTAATTTATAGCTATAAATTGTATTATTTTGTATTGTAGTGTAAACATATTGCAAAAGAATTTTACCAACTTATATTTCGAAGTTCATTTCTTTTAAAATTAATACAATCGCCCGCAAACTGAAGTGTATCAACTTTTGAAGGTTTAGGTACTTCCCATTCACTTACTATCATGAAATTGGTACGGAACCCTATATGAGTGACTCACCTTTGCCCTCGACTGGTCTTTTTTATTACTAAACAAAAATGTTATTTGGTGTTTACATGTCGTCAACAAGTTGTAAGTTTTGTTTAGGTACAAAATAAACCAAGTGTACCAGTAATTTTATATATGCGTGTATTGTTGTTGCAGCTTCACGCTTTTTCCCGCATAACTCGCTAGAGGGAATTTAGTATTAAGAAACTCCGTTTCCGTTCTAATACGTTCTCCTGAATGGAAACCCACCAGGAGCACAACATCTACCTATAAACGCGACGATTGTAACTCTGAAAAATGAATTATTCTCATTTCTTCGCACTGGTAACAAAACGTCGCGTTCAGTCCGCCATTTAATACGAATGTCCCAAAAATTAAGCGGAAAGTAGAGAACGGAGTGTTTTCAAACTAGGTACTCTCTGCATAAACGGCTTTGAAGGAAATGAGAGAAAAGACGTTCAGCCGTATGATTTTCTCCATCAGTCAGCCTTAATCTCACAACTATCACATTTAATAAGTGACAGATGTGTTTAAATATCTATATCAATATTATTATGCAGCCGAAAAGTTTGTTTGTTTGAACTTGAAAAAAAATATGTAGCTTACTTACCGAGGTTGGCGTACCTGTGATCTCATCACGCGTGCGAAGCCGCAGGTAAAAGTTAGTAAATAATAAAAAAAACATTAATATATCGTTTCTAAGTCTCCCCCGGCAAGAATACGAAGTCCTGGACAGAGGTTGATTATGATTGATGCGAGTTGACAGCTACATGCCTAATGGCGTACTTTGTGGGGATGCCACACGTTGATGTCGATAGACTGATTAATTATTTAAAAAAAATTAAATCAGCTTCACGCTATATCCCGCACACAGCAGGGTTGGCAGAGGGAACCTAGTGTTAACACACTCCGTTCCCCATTTTTTGCCGTATGACTGATTGATTATGTTTTTTAACAATATTCGCTTTGAATTCTACTACTCTGGAGCGTTTTGATATTAAATTTATGCCATTTAATACCACGCCCCTTCGTTTCAGTGCCGTTGTGTATTACTATTCTACTAAATATTCGTTCTAAATATACTATTATTTATATGGACCGTTTATTTTGAAAGTGGTGTAAGTCCATTTTTGAGAAAAATGAGCTATCACGTAATTCATGCTTAATTTAATGTAATTTTTTTATATATAACTAGTCCGTGTTTAATTTAAACAACTTAAAATCGGTTGGTAAATGAAATTGCATAATCATCGACATACTAACCTTTAATTTTCTCGAAACAAAAGAAAATGGACTTCCACATGTGCCAATTTTAGAGACATTGCATTTAGACTCACTCTACGATGTGCTTTATTCCACAAGGAAATGAAAATACTTCAATCCTGTAAAACAATTCAAACCGTCGCGTTCACAGTTACAAGCTATGACTAAATGAATGATGAGATGAAAAAAAAACGACGAAAGCGTCAAAAATTATATATATTTTTTATCGATATCTGTTCGGCCATCACTAAAAGTTTCCACAAAAGGCGATCTGGTAATTTCTTAATAGCACAATGACGATTCAATAGTATTGTTAAGGCTTGAGTATTTTTCTATTGATACGATTTTCTACTTTGTATTTTGGTTTAATATCAGATAAATTATATGAAAAGATGTAATTTTCATTGAATAAACAAATAAAGGGGTTCGAATCCCAGTTATGGTATAATATAAAGTCGTTATTAGACAGCACAGCGTTTGAATGCGAACACAACAGTTGTAAGTTCGATGCCCGTCCGGTTGAATGAATTATTTTTCAATTCCTCATTCTGGTAACAAGGAGCAGCGCTGAGTTCCGCTACTCAACACGCGAGTTACAACATGTCTCGAACACTGAGCGGTACGAGAGGGCCGAGTACCTTAACACTAATTTCTGATAACCCATAATCATTACGTTAACTTAACCATATATCAAATGTATCACGTTTTATTAATAAAAAAAGCAGCTTCGCCCTTTTTCCCTCATAGCCGAATAAGTAGAGAGAACATAATATTAAAACACTCCATACCCCACTTTTTGCAAACTTTTCAAGACATTGCATCTAGAGTCGAAGAATTTAACACCGCAATTTGTCTTGTCACCAGGGCGAGAAAATGAAAATATAATAAAGTTTTTTTTTCCGATTGGGAATCGAACCCACCGCATCGCGCTCACTGCCATCGCTTTGCCACTGCCCTATAACGGCCTCTTTCTATTATAAAACAAGGACAATTAAGGCTTTTTTGCGGGCAATAGTAGCTTAACTTTTTAACTTGGCTCTAAGCTGGATTATCCTGTACTACCGATTCAATGGCACCATTTGTCAGTTTCCATTCACTCCTAAACATTTTGAATGCAAAAAAAGAAGAAAATATGGTGAATTTTCTATAATCAGTGGACATTTTCTATATACTTTATGCGAGAATAGCTTGTGTGTTTTCTTTTAAATACTTACTTTTGTTAATTTCGGTAATTATATATTTTTATTTCATATGTGTGTTGAGTGGCGTAACTACAGGCAGGTAGGCTACATGAATATAATTAAAATATTATCATTTTGCTCCATGTGTTTCATTTCGGAACTTAACACTAGAAGCGCCGCCGTCCCATTTTTGACCCAAACGCAAGGTTGATTGTATATAACTTTTTTATTTGTTAATTTATGTAAATGAATTTTTTTTACTATTACCAATTTTACACCTTTGTTTAATTAAAAATATAAATAATTTTATAGCAGTCATACTTTTTGAAAAAAAAGAGATTTACCTAGAACTGCCGCTGGGTCATTTTTGTCCCGCCATTATTATTTTATTATTTGAGGGTATAATTTGACATATTTTCATGCCTCGGGGACGAGGTGGAGGGGAAAGGGCAATGCGGGGGCGGAAAAAAATTGAATAGTAGGTTTAGCAGTCAATGCCTAAGTTTTTAGGGTTCTGTAGCTTTTAAGGAAAAAAAAACCCTTATAAGATCATTTTTTTGTCCATCCGTCTGTCTGTGCCTTTATCTCAGGAATGCTTGGAGAAATCGAGTTGATATTCATATAAGTATATGAATATGAACTATATGACGATCTACAGTCCCATGATTTCCTGAAAAAGCGCCCTTAAAAAAAGATATGACTATTTATATAGTAAAAAATATGTATTTCGACACTATAAAGGGAATCAAATTAATAAGGTACTTTCAGTTAACTTAGAATTATGAAATTTGGCAGCTAGCATCTACATGTAGTACTAGTACAGGAAAAAATCTGAAAACTATACATTTATGCATAAATCTTAAAAAATAATAGCCTGAGAAGTGGGGTAAAATTGGTGTCAATACTAAATTTTGCCGGTAGTCCAAGTGAGGTATCAGATGAAAGGATGACTAAGCTAGGCTTGAATTTCAGAAAAACACTTGATACCAAATGTGGGCAATTGTAGGGTAGGTAGAGGGAACCTGGGAACCTAGTGCTATGCACTCCGCTGGCATTTTCCGCCGAATTCTGGAGGCATTACCACGCAATGTTATAAATCATCTGTGATGTATCACTGATGAAGAATATATTAATGCATTACTTGGCCTACTAATAATATTAACTAATTTCAATAACATATAATTTTGTAAGAGTTATTCAGTTAGTTGTCACGACCTTAGAACGTATTAGAAATATTTGATTCTTTCTTTGTGTTTTATTTTTTGGTACTTTTATGTTTGTTAAAGAATAAGAATTGATTATTAAATATGGTCTACATATTTTACGAATTATTTTAATAATATTTTTTTTGTATTATACCAACAATCAACATAATAAGTAGAATGGGACAAAATTGTCACGACGGCGGTTCAAGGGGGGTATCAATCTTCGGCACTTCTAGTGTTAACGCCATCCTATTGCCTAACAAACTAGTGACCTACCTGGTGTACAGGGCAGATGTATATACTTCTTACTATGCGAAATAATTCAACAAATATATAAGAAGGCAATTTTTTATTTTCCTTTATAAAACTTCAATTTCCTACGTCATCATCTTTTCTCCTTGTAGCAGCTGAACCCTCTCTTTTCTCCACATCTGTAATAGAGCTAGGAGTTGGAGGTACTTGAGATGGATCATCTTTGCGAAGTTTGTTTTCAGTCGCTTGCCTCCTCCTGATTTCATCTAATTTCTTCTCAAAGTCCTTCTTCTGTTTGACTCTTTTCAAACGGAACACTTCTTCTCTTTCCTTCTCTTCTAGTTCAGCGAGTATGTAGTAAGATGTCACGTTTAGCCTTGGTATAACAATTTTTGCTAGCACATTGGATTTTCTGAAACAAAAAGAAAGAAGCATTATATAGCAAGCAACTGT
The DNA here is from genome assembly GCA_000313835.2 of Heliconius melpomene melpomene. Lineage (NCBI taxonomy): Eukaryota > Metazoa > Arthropoda > Insecta > Lepidoptera > Nymphalidae > Heliconius > Heliconius melpomene. The sequence goes on along the minus strand of HE670787.1, from coordinate 75,933 downwards.
TGAGTTTGTTGCCGACTATTTTTTACAGAACTGTCTGAACCAGTAGTGGTACCGGCATTTTTATGTAACTCAAACTCCAATACGATATATTTTGATCATATTTAGCAAGTGGATGGTAATTACACACAATATATATATATATATATTTAATTATAATATAAGAATAGGTATAATATATTATTTACCACGATGAGGTCGTCGTGGGTGATGTGGGGAGCATCTGACCATAAAGGCGACGGTATTGGGTTCAATACCCACTTGGGAGAAAGATTTTTACCTTTTCCTCGCTTTGGGAACAAAACAAAACGTGGCATAGCATTCCCGACAGTCAGCAGCTAATATCTTGACTTTCTTAAGGAACGAAGTGTTTTAAGACTGGGTTGCCGTTACCTACGCTAATAAAAAAATAACCCCTTTACTTTTACTTCAGACCATAATCCAATATTATCATAACATATTGGCTGTTCCATAAAATATATTAAACTTTCAGTTATTTCCAAACCGCAAGTCTCGTAATGCATGAATTAAATATTCAACCCAAACTAAAATAGCTCGGAGTTGTCGCGGCTAATTGACTACAAGAGTGACACCGCTGTTATTTAACCGTTTCAAGTTTTAGACTTGGGGTTGGCACTGAATCTTTTGAAAACTGCTTTCCTTCACGCCCTTTCCATCAAAGCAGAGTAAACGGAGAGCAGTCAGTGGCTAAGATATTCCGTTATCCGCTTTTTTCGCACTGCACGATGCCCTAATGTTGCCATAACATATCGGTTTAGTGAAATTAGTTTATATTTCATAATCATCCCCCGAATTTTAAGTGTTTAATAATTTTCTAGACGGGCAGACTGAATTGTAGACGGAGCTCGTAATTTATCTCTTTTTAAATATTAATTAGCAATCAAACTATTAAAGTTTTTATCATTTTGGACATTTACCACATTTATTTTTAAATGACTAACTTGTTGAGCTTTTCAATAAGTACTTAATTTCAATTGAACAGTCTATAGGTATATTTAAACGGAATATAATTTTGCGCACATGGAAAGTAGCGTTAGACAACCCTAGAAACCGCTAGAAACTTTCCATGGATATCCCTAAGTTGTAGCCGTACCCTCGGATTTAGATGTAACTTTGTGATTTTAAAATTGTCCACTCCCATTAATTGCTTATGTCCAGCTCTTATATGTTTTATAACAGGGGAATTGTGGGGGGGGGAGGGTTTAATGACCTGCTGATGATTTTCTTTTTTGAGGCCAGTTGTGCCGCACACGCAAACATAACACTCAAGGCAAGGAATTGCTGATAAGTTGTGGAACTCATCGCTGCGCTTCTTCTGCAAATGTTTCCTTTTAGCCTAATATTTACATTAACGAGAACACAACCGACGACCAACGCCCTCCTAGCTCATTCCAACGGTTTTCTTTTGTAATGTTTGTTTCTTTAGAGCCATTATGCAAATCTAATATGGGCTATCGAGGGGTACTTATATCGTAAATAACTATGGGGCGTGGCGTACGAGAACTGGGCGGGAAGAGTGTCTTTCTAAAAAAATATTATTCTCTCCTAAGTATGAAATAACACTTTATAAATGATAGAAATATTTAGTAAATAAATATTATTATTTCTTGCCAAATGATAATTTTAAGCAATTATCTTTGGATAGCGGATATTTGTAAAAATCTTCATACAGAGATACTAACCACATAAATAAGTTGTAACAAGCGTAAAAGAATTTCAACGTAGCCCGGTGAGAACGTATAGCTTAGTGATCAAACCGCATGGACGGTTTCCAAGAAGTGCGAGTCCAAATCATCTTAAATTTGTTATACGTTTTCTAAAAAGTATATGTATTTTAGTTTTTTAGCTTATCACCTTATCCTTAGCCAGAAAGATGCAAAAGAAGCGCGCAAAGCGCTACGGTCTCTACATACGAGTACAATATCTCTTTCGCATCGTCCACTGACTTCAACTAGCACATACAAGCCCACCTGGGGCCCTGCTTTTTAAGTGACAGTGTGAACCTGCAGTCAACCTGTCATCCTGCAGTATGTTCTCGAAAGTCAACCAAAGTCTCCACTTTTTATGAATTCATTGAAAAATGGAAATACTATTAAACAAATGGGACCCAATAAGCTACCTGTCATTAGGATAAGTTTCAATCGATTTACAAACCTATTATAATACCAAGGTATTTAAAAAAAAGTTTTAACAACAAGAGGATTACTTTTAAGAAAAGCCAAGTAATCTTGAAGCAGTTTAAACAAAAAGAACTAAAACGACCATCACTTTAGAATCAACGATACTACTAATATGCAAAGTCTTTTTATTTTCTTATTTTTGCTTAAGTTCTATGATTGCAATGTTATCAGAAACGAACGAACGAAACTCAATGCAACTGGGCAATATTACAACTGGGCAATTCACTGTCTATCTTTTTCTCAATTTGTTACGTGTTGACGTGCCCAAACCAGCTGAGCACGTTCTTCTTCATTCTCACCATGATATCCTCGCTAGTACCTGCCATTCTCCCTTCATCCCTTCATTGCAGATTCGATCAGCTAAGCTGACTACACTGCGATATCCTGCGAAGAGATCGCATCTCCACAGCATTTATATTTCTTTCATTCTTCTTCTGTAATACATTCTTTATCTGTTCTAATATCTTACCATTTACAACTTGCATTCCGTCCTTTCTACATTTCTTTTAAATACCAGAACCTTTGTATTTTCTTTACACTCCAACACATATATAGGGTAGGTGTAGGCTTAAAGTGAAAGCACTTCGTTCTCTACTTTTCGGCCTGTCTTTTTTTGAGCAATTCTCCGCCTACCCTGCCATTCGAAAAAAGCTTAATTATGTTAATTAGAGATTTGAAATTGATTTGAACACTGAAATGAATTTATGAGAATCATAATAACATTAATAAAATAATAAACTGCATTTATCAACATTAACAATTTCATAAATACAAGTTATTGCTAGCTATACAGTAGCACAAAGAGACCTGCATTACGGCATACAGTACCAACCCCTCAGAATTTACAACATTTATTAACATATTATGAAAATATGTGAAATTTGTCACTATTGGTGCTTAGTTTTTTCTTCGGTTTTACAATGCAACCCGCATATAGCTAGGTTAGATATAAAGAACTTAGTGTTACGACACTCTTCTTTCCACCCGAATTCGAGATTCTCCACCCTAAATAGCGAAGGAAACGCCACTTTTAAATAGTATTAAAACTCTCAATAACAAAACTTTCATTAAAACACACCAAAAATAAACCTAGTTATTATGTCCAATTTGACATAGATATAAATTATATTATTATTTCCTGCTATACAATTGAAAATCAATATATACTGTCATATAATATTCATATTCGTTTCCAACAGATTTTAGCCAAAGGGAATTGTAAAATGATGGATTCATTTTGTGTGTGCGATATTTCAATTAATATTATAATATTGATCAGCTTTACGTGCAAAGAGAGAAGCTAGTGTTATGACACTCCGTTCTCTACGCACGAAATATACGAATACGAATTATTGAGAAATTGCATGTGCGGAATTAAATCACGTTATACAAAAAAAATAATATTTAAATGAATTTGGGCACTTAGCGATCAAATTAATTATCTTTACGTAGGTAGCGTCTAAGTTGCCAAATTTATTATTGTTCAAGCCTATTATACTTACTTAGTCTACTTATCGAAAGTTTTGTAACATAATCGCTTACCATCAGGTGGATCACCCCTACGCTCGGTTCCCTTGAAGACAAGGATTTGGAAAAAGCAAGAAGATTTGGAAAAAGGTAAAAGTATATCTTTTTGCTCTGATCAAAGAGGAATACTACATCTTTACTGACTTCTCCCAGTTTTTGGCTTTGCTCCCACAGTGACTTCTATATAACTACTCCTTAGTTACATCATGTTCCTGAGATTCACACGTCCAACCAAACAAACAAACTCTACACTTACAATATTAGTATAGAAGTAAAACAAAAATAAAAAAAAGTCGCATCGTCCACGTCAATCTATAAAGGAACCTATTCGATCGAAAGAACGGCAAAAGGTATACATTATGCAAGACCCATCGAGCCTGTCATTAGCGTTTTAATTACAAACTAAACGTGAATGTCTGAAGGCAATGTATTTCACGGAGGATATTTTCAAATTTTCCTATAGGTAAAGAAAAATAGGAAAACCTTTATTGGAAAGGAAAGAGTGACATGGCTCTCTGTTTTCAATATTGCTTCAATATTATTTGACCGATTGAATAAAGCTTAACATAAGATTTAATAAATAATAGGGCAGAGAGTGACTTATTTCTCTATTCAATATCATTGTTGTACAATTGAAAAGTGTCTGAACATATACACAATAGATGTGTGTTCGATTCTCATTTACATCTTGTCTAACCAACTAAAGGCTTTAGTCCTTTATGACAGGTTTTAAAGAACCCAGTGTCAAGACACTCCGTTCTCAACTTTCCACCTCAATTTGCAACACTGAGTGTTGAGTAATGAAATTCAACGTGTCAAATAATGCTTTAATCTAAAAGAATTGGGGATTGAACCCACTACTATCACACTATAACCTCATGTAAGAACATAAATAGCTAGATATATCCTACATCAATTTTACCTCTACATATTCAAACCGACTTTTTTAAAACAAAACGCTACCTTTTAATCGGATTGCAGTCCAAATTAAATTTAGTGTGATATTCGAGGCCTGGACAATGAAATTAACAGAGTTCTTTGTGAACATGGAAAATCAATTTGGTAAAAATGTAAACGGAAAAAATGGAACGGAAACATCGTTCTTTGCCCAAATGGTGAATGATGTATGGATAGATACCGTCATTGTGTTATAGACTTATATATGTTTGTTTGTCGGTCTGTATGTAGAAAACTCATCTTTTGTTTTTTGTTTCTATGAAAATTTTACCTATAACTTCACCCGCATGGTAAAATCGAAACAACTAAGAGTTATACACGAGGCAAGCTCAACTGTAATTTCCTGAAATCGAGCGGTGCGTAGAGACCGGAGTGTATTTACACTGGGTCTGCTTACCTAACTCTCTATTCTATATTCAGAATGCATGTAGTTATAAAAAATACTCGACATATAGGAGAAGCCACAAACAAATACAAAGTCAAAATATATTAATAATTCATCAACGGTCTTGTAATTTGATCCTTATATATTATTTCTATTTAAATTGACATAATAACGACAAAATGGCGGGCAAATTGCAAGGCGGCCATCTTGTGCCCGTTTCGCATTACGCCATGACGTTTAGTTTTTAATATTTAATCTGTTCTAGGAACTCTTTGATTATTTTTATTGGGTTAAATTTAAATTTGTGTATTTTTCTTTGAAAATCGATATCATGTAACATTTTTAGCAAGAAAAATAAATATGCTAGTCTAATATGACTACTTTTAACCAAGGCAGTTTCTATTTAATAAATTAATAATTTTATCTTAAACTCATAACTCAGCGCCGCACTTCGATTTGTTATAAGAAAAAAACAATCATTTAGTTATAATGGTTAATATTTAAAAAATCTTCGATTGATTTAATGTTTTTTATTAAATAACACATTTATGTTTCAGACTGGATGTCTATAAATAAATATTAATACATACACAAAAGAACTGTCTCTTTTGCTAAGTTAACAAAATACGTATTCGAGGTAAAGTTCGACAAACATTTAACATTACTGGTGGAACTTAATTTCCTGAATGAAGCCGGTATGAAAGTTTCGAGTCTTGTTTGTTAGCTGTTTTGCTTCGAAATATCGACCACCACACCTAAACTATACGCTGTACAGGTTCTTCTATTCATTCTATAGAATCATAGAATGTTGGGTGAAGAATTATTTTAGAAATAAGAAGATATTTATTAACGTAATAGCCGCACTAGAATGTAAGGTTCTTCTATGAGAAGAAAATGTTAAATAGAAAAAAAAACCAATGAATAAATATAAATTTTATCATGTAGCTATTTTTTCATAAGCTTGCCCCTACAGAAATTAAAAATAACAGAAAATTCAATACTAGCAAGTAAACTTGGTCGGTCAGCCACATTGTTCATGTATATTTAATAAATAAAAATGTATGAAATTAATATCGATTGATTCTCATGCTTCTTCTTGTCGGCCTTTCTCAGCAGACCTTCTCTCAGAGCCGGTGGCAGCTGTGTCTTCATCCGTCATATCCCCCACTAAAGTGGAGAAAGAAAGTGTGAACTGAGAGACCTCTTCAGATCCGGTGGTAGATTTATGTTTATCCAATGATCCAAAAGTACTTACAAATGTTTATTTGAATAAAGAAGATTTTGAATTTATTCTTGCACTAACAAAATTGACCATTTTTCGAATAAAAACTATTTCTTTGTGCCAAGATTATTTATTATACAACTAGTGGACCCGAACGCGGCTACGCCCGCTTGAACTATACGAATATTTATTAAATATATTTAAGAAATTATTTTCAGTTGTCAATAGAGAGATGCGTTAAGCAAGCTCATTTTGGGTGACGTTTTCTAACAACAAACTTTGCAAATCGTTGCTTAGCAACGACGGTTGTTATTAACATGGCGGAATAAATTGCATGTCAAATTAATAAGTATTTTAATATATTGGTATATATCGATAATATTACAAATATGAGAAAAAAAAAGTATCCTATGTTCATCCCGAGACCCTCAAGTATCTCTATATGAGTATTTTATCACAATTAAATTAGCGGTTTGGCCCTGATTGCGTAAAAGACAGACAGACAGACAGACAGACAGACAGAGTTACTTTCGAATTTATAATATAGGTATGGATAATATTCAAGACGGTATTAAAACGTCTCTTTCTATATAAATTACTTTATGTCCAATAACAATTTTCAAAGCCACATTTTACCTAGAATCTGTTATTTAGCAACATATTAAGTTTCCTAGACAAAAACTAGAACTATATAAGGCATCACGCTATCCAAACAGCACAACCATATTTGGCTTCATCACAGCGGGATAAAAAAAACCACCCTTGCTAAGAGTGGGGGTTGAAATTTAAAAAAAAAATTAGCAACCCCCGGTGCAGTCGTTGACCGGCAGGGGGTGGGCGTGGCCCAGATATTTATAAACACCATCGATCGACGACAGACGGACGTCTGATCGTCTAATTGCAATAATTTCTTACTTTAGCTTTACGCTGTATCCGCCATCGAATGGTAGAGTAGGCAGAGGGAACCTAGTGTTAAGACTTCCCATTCCCCACGCACCGCCAAAGTTTAGAGACGTTGCGTATTGAGTGGCGGATCTTAACGTCCCTCTTTGTTTTGATATTTATAATCACACGCAGAAATAATTATTGTAAATAATACACAAATAATTAATTATGACAAAAAGATGAAAATGAGAATTTACTGACACTTGGAACAGCGTTTGACAGTAAACGCGACGGTTTTGGATTCAATCCTTAGGGGAGAGGGATTTCATTTAAAAGCAAAGAGAACCTAGAGATAACTCTCTCCACTATAAGACAAGGAAACACTAGGAGAAAACATGAAATTGAAAATATTTAGATCAATTATCCATCCAAATGTTATTTTCTGGAATTTGTATATAATAAGCTGTTACTCTAAATTCGGTAGCAAACACGGCGCAGCACGCATGATCGCGCACTATCGGATATCCAGACAGCCGAGATGACAGCCGGGCACCTGACGTGGTTGGCTTTGGGGTGTGGCGCGAGTGCGGGCGAGAGCGATTGTTTTATTTATTTATTTTTTAATTTGGGATATTTTACAATGTTGTTTTAGTAGTCTGTTTTAAGTGGTAATATAGGGTAGGGAAGGTGTGGGTATAAAATTTAAAAGTTATATCAGTGAAGGAATGTTACAAATCTGTAATACCTCATATCCACAAATTGAGAGGTTAAATTCATTATTTCAATTGTATTTCTTTGTTATAAATAATATTTTAGAAAAGTCAAGTAGTACCTGTAATAACTAAGTCTCGGTAGAATCTGCTCTATTCAAGCACTATAACTATATGAGCACACGCGACAATATACAGATATCTACTGGAGTTTTTCGTTCTAATAAGACAAAGTCAACTCTGCAATATTTTCATGCATTTTTCTGCATTCGGGTGGAAAGCAGACCCCGTAGTGTTTTGATTGTATCTACCTACCAACCTATATCTTAAGCTCCTCCTACATCCTTTTTTTAAAAACCACATTACATATTTTATAAAATTAATTCTTATATATACAAGTTAACATATCTGGTAATTTTCGTAAATAAATTAAAGTCCAAATTTATGAATCAAAAATTTTTTTACAAAGTGTCGCTTAAAAATAATAGACCAATTCCCTATAAAATTAAGTTCACATATAAAATCCAATACACAACTACAAAAATCCAATACTTAATCTTACAAAACTCTCATAACTTGTACCATACTAAAATAAGCCGATTTTATAGGCATATTTGCGTGACGGGTTAACTGAGATTTTCAGTCAGATCAGTGTGTGCCCAACAAATTTGTATCGCTAATTGCTTCGCCCTACTTTGCCTGGACAAGCATTGAATATATCTCATCTAATTTACTTAATCTGAATATATTTATATTCTTTTAGATTTACGTTATATCTGGAACATAGCAGGGTAGGCAAAGGGAACATGGGAACCTAGTGTCAAAATTTCAAGGCATTGCGTGTCGCGAATTGTGTAACTCAACGCTGCGCTTTGTTTCGCAACCAGAGCGAGAAAATTAAAATATTAAATAATTCATCTACACAAGTGGGAGTCGAACCCATAAGCTGTCGCGTTTAGACTGGACTCTTTTAATCTATATAATTATGTCAAACTCCGCCTTACGTAGGTTATGACAGACAACGCACAGTTGAGATTACGCGGCGTAGAACGCTGAAATTTACCAGGTTCCTGGGTTCGATTTCCGCTTTGGGAAAATAAATTTATTAAATATTTAAATTTTTAAATTAGCGTGTCGGAATAAATCTAGCTTATGAGTATAGGTCAACGCTATCAAAAGATACGAGCATTTATACATCGTTTTTTATGCATTTCGTATGAAATTCGCCCCGTAATCAAAACCTACTCCCATGGAACTAAGTTATGAAATCTGGCACAAGTAAAAACTTACACTACAAATAAAGGAACAAAGTAAAAGGAAGAAGTAGTACTTTCTGTTGCGCTGTGACCGACTCGCACTTGGCTAGTTGTTCTTAGCCTCATGCTGTTTCCCAAATATAACAGGCTAGTGAGAGGAAACCTAGTGTAGTGACACACTTTCCGTTACCCACACACCCATAAATTTTCGATAAATTACATGTACAATATATTCAAACATTACCTAAAATCACAATCATTCTTCAACAAAACTGCAACACCAAAGAACAGAACAACACAACAAAAAAAAACGAAAAACTTAAACTAAAATACCGCATTTTCATTCGATATTCCCGATACAGGTACCCACTGGCCGGTAGCCGCCCGTCCGGCGCGGCGTTAAGTTACAAGAAACAAGAGATCGACACGCACGTCGCACAGTACTCGGCGTACGAGCGATTAAGCCATCACCAAGTCGACCGACTAATTGAATGAGATGGTAAATTTTATATTATTTTTTTCTCTGTTTATTTATTATAAATATGTATGTATGTATGGGATTAATATATTATTTTCGATGAGATAATTTGTCTTTTTTTATAAAAAGTAGTATTTAGTAGATAGAATTGTGTCATGTGTCATACATGACCTATTCTAAAGTAGCCCAGGTAACCCGGTAATACAGTGGGTTACTCTGAAACGATTAAGTATAAAATTAAACAACTCTCTCCGAGTTGAAATTGAACCTACAAACATCGCGTTGGATTCACTTACTATGCTGCTACGCTACGACGGGCTTATACTAAATTTAGAATGACATATAGTGATGTTGCACTCCGAAATGGAGGACTTCAGTAGGTCAGAACCTGATTTTAACAAATTGTGAATTCAATCACCATTCGCTGCGTGGTCAAGTAACCAAATATGACATAACTATTGTATGACATGAATGTGTCATTTATATGACACATGACACATTCGGTAAAAACATTATTAAATTATGTTAATGTAACCTGTAAAAATCTTCTTCGATAAATTGAATATCAAAAACAAAATTATTTTTTTAATTAGAACCACCAACCAGTTCCTGAGATAAGCGCGTTTAACCAAAACATTCCTTCAGCTTTTTTTATGAAATTAGTATAGACAGAATAAAGGAATGGTAGCTATCCTGCATTATTTCCACACATTTTTATCAATATAAAATATCACTCGAGTATATTTCATTTGCAGTAGTAATTTACAGAGTCCCTTTTTCCCGTCCCCGGGAACTCCCCCGAGGGTTGCCCTTAAAAGGCAATTAGATAAATGCTTCTTAATCTTTTTTGTATTATCTTTTTTGATACAATGCTGGAAATGTAAGGAGAAACGACAGTTGCGGGTTCAATTCCGCTACAATATTTTTGTTTTGTTTTATTTTTGATTTTAAATTTCTGTTTTATAATTATAATTTTTCTGCTTCACGCTATATTAAGTACAAACCAAGGAAGGCAGAGGGAACCTAGTGTTGAGACTCTCCGTTGCCAATTATTTGCCCAAACTTTGAGACATTGAAAGGCGAAACTCAACGTCGCTCTTTGTCTTTGTACCAGAGACCAAAAAATGAAAATAATGAAAACGAAATCAAACCCTCAACCGTCGCGTTTACTGTTAGACACTGGCACCACTGCGCCACAAGGGTCAAAGCGTAAATGTAACAAAATCCTACATCTCTTACATCATTTCATTGTAATACCTTGAAGTAATGATTAATACAAAGCGACAGACGCGTTCAGCGGGAAATAGGTGGACACTACACGCGAGTAGAGCAAGTCAACTGTATGAAGGTAGATACCATTGGTTGAAAGGTATGTGAGTTCGAGTTCCCGCGTGAAGCAATAATGAAAAATAAAAAAAAATGGATATTGAGTTCTTTGTTTAGAAAGAAAAAGGAAAGACAAATAAAATAGGTAGACTAAAGCAAGCAAAAGGGGAGAAAAAAGTTATTAAGATTATTAGTATAAAGATATAGTACATTTTGACACAATAATTATATTAGGATTAAAATGTGTTAGAATAATAACGTTGATCTTATACTAAAACTTACTCTGTAAGAGTTAGATCTTGAAATATTTCTGTCAATCTCAAAGTATTTTTAGTTTCACGCTAGCGTGCTAGCTAGGCAGGGGGACCTAGTATTAGGGGACCTTTTCTCAATTTCTGTATAATTTTCAAGGCATAACTTTTTGAGACGCGTAACGTTGGTGTAACGTAACTGAACGCCGCGTTCTGTCTTGCTATATGTGTAAAAATCGACCGTAACATTAATTCAAAACAAAAATATCCTACATGTACCTTTGAACTTTAAATTTTAATTTAGATTAATAATAAACATAATATCCTTAGTAGCGGTAGCATCAACTCGATGCAACCGACCATAGCCGAAAAAAAAAACTGGTACAGCATCCACGGGGGCAAGATCTCGAAACGAATAAAAATTAAGATGAATACCACTACTGACGAATACTGCTTAACATTCTTCGAACTGATGAGCTCTGACAATGCGTAACAAAATTATTACTTTATAAACAATAAACCTATAGCTATATTTTTTATTTTTGTACTATTTTTATATTAAAATGTATACAAGGCCAGGAAATATTGGGACCAGCGGGAGAAGCGTGAAACGCGAGAGGTTGCGGGTTCGATTCCGCTCGAGGAAATGGAAATATTTAATATTTTCATTTTTCTTGCTCTGTTAACGAGGCAAAGCACGGCGTTGAGTTCCGCCATCCAACACGCAATGCCACAAGAATTCATCGGTAAGTGGGGAACGGAAGTGTCTTAATGGGAACGGAGTGTCTTAACATTAGGTTCCCAGGCTCCTTCCGGCTACCCTGCTATTTGTGGAATAGAGCGTAAAAACTTACAAATCTGATACAGTTGGATTCAAAATATTTTACATGGCTACAATAAATGTTATGTATGACAAAATTGGATCCACTATAGTGCACCTTTGCATCGCGTAATGGCGGCGCGTTGGTGAAAAATTAATTAAATGTGGTAGCCCCTTTGAAAGTATGGAGCTTTTAAAGTGCATGTCGTATTTTATAGCTGGATAGCGAGATATGATAAGATATATTACGATATAAGAGAGGATAGAGCTTATGGGCACTACCATCCTAAATCGACCAAGAGCGAGTCCGGGTATGGGCTCACTTAAGTTTTCTTTTTCCCATATAAACGGTTACCACCAAGTTCTACTTTGAAGTTACCTGGAGTTTGAAGTAACGGGATAAAACGGGATATCCAATACACTTCTTAAAGTTTACGAAAACAATTTGCGGGTGCAACTAGTATAATATATGAAAATAGCAAACTGAAAACATATTTCTAAGCTAATTATTGAAATTCTTCAGTTAAATCAAAAGTAATGAGCATATTTGTTAATTTCGTCTTCTTTAGCAATTTGAAAGAGATGCAGTGTAATGCATAGGTACCTACTACATATAAAATTACGCTCGATTTTCCAGATATAAATTAAAAATATATTATTTATATAATATAAATAACATTAAAAAAATTAAGTTAATTAGTCATTAAGTATTGCCCCTACAACCAATGCATTAATAAGACAGCTGCACCAATTTTTATTTTAGTCAAAGGAAACAAAATATAGTATAGCACCACAACGTTAGGTACGACAGCTACCTCAAACAATTACTGTAGATAAAAATTAAATAGATTAAGCTTGGCGTACACTTTATATTACTGAATGAAGAAGAATTATACAATTAATAAAAAATATAAAAAAAAAACTTTGCACCCTTTGTGCTCAAAATCGAACCTGTTTACCATGCCTTATAAACACGACCCTTATGTATACTGTACCTACCTACTACAGTATTCTATACAATAGTTGATTAACAACAAAGGTGGCCTAATTGTAGAATTGTAGTCACTTCTAGAATAAAACGAGTTTTAGAATTTCTGTTGAAACAATGTCGCGATCGTTCCTTTTGTTTCCTAGATACATTATTTCAGAAAAAAAATCTAACTGTAAACACGATGGTAGCGAGTTCTATTCCCACTCGGGTGAATGAATTATTTACATTTGTAAACGTTTAAGCGTTTTTTTATAATTTACATACACTTAATAAAAATAATTCTTAAAATTGTATTCAATTAAAGCACCAACAAAAAAATGCGAACTTTTCACGATAACATTGAAACTGGCAACTAAAGAAAAAATAACGTAAATCTGTAGCAAGAGAGAATACGGCGTTAAATTCCACGCAAACGTCTCAAGCAAATCGAACGGAGAGCAGAAACTCTCCCCGCCTTCCCACTCTACTTTTATTTTATCAATTTGTACTTTTTAAACCTAACTAAAGTATTTAAGTGCGAATTTACCAAAGTGTCCATATAAATAAAACTTTATTGTATTCTCTCAACCTCGTTAGTTGAGAATGAAACGAATCGTGTTTCGCAATTTCTAGTGAAACAACGTCGTGAGTAAATTAAGGGACAGACAGACGGTCATGGGGACTTTTCAATATAGTTAAGACACTGTAAATATAAGATAAGTTTAACAAAAAAAAAACGGTCAAGCGCGAGCTGGAATTGTGGGCCTTTGAGAGCGCCGGACCAATTTCTTGTTTGCAGGTTTAATTTTAAATTAAAATTTTTGTTTGATATGAAAAGAACTATGAATATGAATACTTACAATGAGATTGTCGTGTGGGTTCGATTCTCACTCTAGAATACCACTCAGGACTCAATGCCTCTAGCACTCAGCGGAAAATGGCTAACGGAAATTTTATAATAGGAATTGAGTGCCTCAACACTAGGTTCCCAGGTTCCCTCTGCCTAACCTGTTATGTGCCACATACAGCATGAAGAAAATGAAACCTTCTCAAAGAGTAGAATTTGACGACTAGTTTCCAATGTCAATAAGAAAATTGCCATATATGAACTAATATAATGCAATGAATGAAATTTATAAAAAACGTATAAAATTTACTTAACAGGATTTGAACCTGCGCTCCTTAGAAACAAAATTTAGACAAAAAAGACAACAAAAGCGGCCGTCGCCCCCTTAATATTGTAATAATCAAGTCGACAATACGATCGTTGTCTAAACAGATAACTGTTAGGTTACAACTTGCATACTATACGTACAGTAGGTACAAACTAAATAATTGTTTCTATACTATTTTTATTTTATTATTATCTTTTATTTGGGCTATAGCGTGTTGGGTGATAGTCCTCTAAGATTTTTTTTAAATTTACACTTTATCCTGCATATTAGAGGGTAGGCAAAGGGAACCTAATATTTAGACACTCCGTTCCCCACGCGCCAGTCCATCTTTGAGACATTGGGCGTTGAGTGGCGAAATTCAACGCCACGATTTATCAGAGCAAAGGAAACACCGCTGCGCCATGCCTCAGCCTCGTTTATTAGTTAGTTTTATCTACAAATTATATATAGACCACATAATCAAAAAATATAATAAATTCAAACTTTCTCTCAAATAGGAATCGAATCCACACTCATTAAAGAGATATAATAAAGATATCGTTACAACATTTCGGTTTAAAATCAACTAAAAGAGCCTAACAATAGTGTGTCCTGTAGCCCCTACTATGAATACATAACAATAGAAGTTACAACACGGTACAGGCTATGAGGTCAGGACTTTTACTATTAGGGTTGCCAATTTTTAATTAAATATATTTATTTCTTTTGTCTTGCTTTGTCTCGCTCTGCTAACGTGGGAGCCTAATGTTAAGAAACTCCGTTCCCACTAAGACACTACCGTTCCCTATTATGCGCCAAACTCTAGGGCTAAGGTATTGCGTGTTGAATGGTGAAACTGAACGCTACGCAAACCTATAATATTACATTGACCTAATCCGTAATCCTATTAAATAAAATCTATCTATATTCCAACTTAAAAGCAATTAATGTTTCATCAAAATCAAACCAGTAGTTAGGTAGGTATAATATCCACCACATATTTCAGGAGACAATTTATCTGTCCCTATTATATTTTAATCATTTCCAATGTAAATAATTTTAAAAAAACATTTTTTATGACAAAACTATTAAAATATATGAAGGAGACAACCCTACAAGCGACACTATTTGGTCGCACCCAATAAAATAATTCAGATTTAATCATTAAGTACACCAACACTGTTGACCGACAGATCGGACAGGCCGCCTTACATTGCTAGTGTTAGAACTCTTCTCATTATGTTATTTAATTCATTTATGGGTCATAATCAGAAAAGTGGACATTTTCGAATTCGTAACGTAACTGATAAGTAACAACACTGATAAAGTTTGTTACGAAACTGATGACATAAGGCATTATACACAACAAAATAACGATATTATATGAATAAAACTATTGTTTTTTTTATTTAATGAGACACAGATCAAAATTTTAAAGGTTCAATCGTTGAATTAACAGATTATAAATGTAAGAAGAAAACATAACAAAGTGAGAATATTAACAATATAATAATGCTAGTTCGTAACGTAATAAACTTATATTTCTAGTTAGAGATCACAAAGTTAATGATAAAATTAAATTCACTTTAAAATATATCAAAATTTGAGTCGTTATCATTGGAATTAAGTTTAATTCTTTGTAAGTGTTTATTCCGCATATCTTCATATTTAATAGGATTGGTCTTTTTAGACGTTCCTATATCTTAAAAAAAAAAGCATTTGTTTCAGCATTTGACATAGGAGCTTACGCTTAAAATAATAATCACAAAATCACAACTAATTTCAGAAAGAATAAAAATAAATTTTAACTAAATCGGTTTAGCTGTTTCTGAGATTAGCGTGCACAAACACATAGACAAACAAGCAAACAAGCAAAAAAACTTAAAAATCATTATTTTTGGTTACTTTACGTTATGAAAAGTCACTAATAGTTTTTTTCATATGCCAGCAATTTTTTTTCTTATATACATATCTTCCATATACAAGCACCGGTTCGATAAAATTTTATTATAAACATATATAAGACAACATTGGTACCGTAATTGTGAACTAGGCTTCATATTTTCTCAGTTTCGTTACGTAACGAAATATAACGAAATTGAGAATGAGGTCTGAGAAATTCTAACCTTTTTAAATATTTGCTCATAAGCCACGTGTTGCATGTGCAAGCACTGACGTTCTTTTTTGAGATTTTGTAAAAAGAAGCAAATAACATAAAAAGAAAAACCAAATTATAGAATACTTACCAAAATAAAAGCCGTTTATAACCCTGAGATGTAATTTTACGCATTCCCTCTAAAACATTTGAACCCCTCAACTGCAGCGAGAACACTACTGGTTGTAGCTACGACAGCATTGACTTTTAGAAGTAATGGTGCCACAATAAAAACTAATATTAAATACCATCCAAAATAATTGCGTTCATATTTTAATTGTACGTTACTAGCCCTGAGTAACAAAAAGACAATATTTTGGGACAAATTTAGTTAATTAATATATATTATTTATTAAATAATGTATCAATAAAAGTAGTTCTTTTTAATATTATGCATAAAGTAAAGTAATAGAAACATATCTGAAATCAAATAAAACCATAAATATTCGTAACAAACCAATTTTTAAAAAGTAAAGTGGTGAATGGGACACGAAAAATTGTATGGAAGCATTTTGAAAAGTTTTTTGCAACTAACAAAAAATACTATTAAAAGCCTTAATACATTTAAAATATTACAAAAATCTTTAAGTTAATAAGTAAATTTATCTTAAATGGCAAAATATTTAAATTATCTTTAAAATTGTATTTTTAAAACGCATTCAAAGTAGCGGGACAAGAAAAGACACAAAATGTGCACTTTTTCTGATTATGACCCTTATATAGTAATAGACAGATATTAAGAGGTTATGAGTTCGATTCCCACTCGGGATATTGTTTATTTTGGTGGTTTCATTGTTCACACTTTTTTCGTGTATAGAAGAGTAAGCATAGAGTTAGTCAAGATTCGTTTTCAGCCTGAATCTCAGACATTGTGCTAAGTAGTGGAACTCAAAAATAACAGGATCTTAAAATTAAAAAGAGAAAAACACTATTTATACCTATAGAATATCTCTCCGTCTATTATTAGTTAGTATTGAACCATAGTAACGTACGTTTAAATAGCCCACAAGCTATGACCTTATACGTCTAAATATATAAAACAGTTGCATCGGATCGCGAGGCGCGTCGTACGTCTGCGTAGTATAAGACAATAGCTGCTTCACTTGGAGCTGCCACAATGAAATATCAATCAAATTGCTGAAAATTTAGAAGGTTCTAGCATTTATTAAGAGGAGGTCGGAGAAATGTATCACTTATTTTTCTCAGCGTACAAAATAAATATTACATAAATTTATATGTATAAACAAGTACTTGGTTTTTTTTTTAAATTAACGATAGGATGTGAAATAAATATTAAAAAAACGGTATGTTGCTTAATTTTCAAAACCTGATCCTTATTTTTAACCGACTTCAGTATGAAAAGGAGGTTATCAATCCGACTGTATTTTTTTTTATATTCACAAATTTCAATGTTTTTCGATATAAATAACGTAGTGAAGGTAACGCTCTCTTATCATTTATCTAGCCTATATCATTTGGAACACGTTTCAATAAATTTTCGTCCAATTTATAAACTTAATCTAAGAAATTCTAAAAACTTGACCTTTTTTAACTTCATCTATACTCTCCACCATACTAATGTACAGCATTTGACTGTAACGTGACGGTGGCAGGTTCAATTCCCACACGAGTACACGAATCATTTCCATTTCTTCGCTATAGCAAAAAGACAAAGCGAAAGCTAGACATTATGTTCTATCACCCAACACGCAATATCCCGAAAATTGGGCAATGCGTAGAGAACAGGAACACATATTTCCTTTCTCATCCCAGAATCTCCACGGCTTTCTATATTCTTATACAATTCGGTACTAACCACACGCATACAATCCATACAAATATTAATAAGAGAACAACGTGTTGGACACTTTACAAGACCCAATTACAACGGTCCGTATGCGAGGTATGGAGACAACGCTAATTATTTCGCAAAGTTTATTATCAGACGCCGTCTAGACAGAATTGAAACGATTGATCCGTTTGTATTCCACTGATTTTTTGAACATATATATTTATGTATAGCTTTGTATATTATGATAATAATGGGATCCGGAAAACATAAATTGTCTAATAAGTATATGTCCCACTGTACTACTGTACGAGTATGTTATATCTCTCGAAGCTCGTATTTTATTATATTATGGACTTAAATGTATTAACTTCATTATAAGAAAAAGTGCGTTGAACTTGTTTATAGTAATTTGTATTATAAAACAATAAAGTTTTAAACGAAAAAAGATAATACTTAGCTCCAGAATCTGTTACCCAGATTATAACAAGTTTTTTTTAGCTTTACGCTGTATTCTATCTGCTATGTACGATAGCAGAGGGAATCAAGTGTTTTAGACACTTCATGCCCCACACACGGCCCAAGTTTCGTTGCTGTTGCCTTCGTGTTTACAGACAGACTTATAATATTCAACCGCGCGCTATAAACGCCACAACCAGTGTGTCAATCCCTTTAAACTTTGAACATAATAATAAACTATTCTAAATGTGAAACAAAAAGCTAATGGCCCTACTAATTTACTACGAATACGTTTTGTTGTTTGTATTGGAATTCAAATGTAATACAGACATTATGCTGTGTTCAATATAATAACGACGTTGTGGCTCAGTGGACAGTGATTGGATTACGGTAACGGATTCATATTCTATATTATATTTATAATAAATCTTACTATAACAATGTTCCATCCAGAATTATT
This sequence comes from Heliconius melpomene melpomene, assembly GCA_000313835.2. Classification (NCBI taxonomy): domain Eukaryota; kingdom Metazoa; phylum Arthropoda; class Insecta; order Lepidoptera; family Nymphalidae; genus Heliconius; species Heliconius melpomene. Next base: position 56,931 of record HE670787.1, on the reverse strand, counting down.
GATAGAATGAATTATTTTCATTTCATCACCCTGACAAAACCAATTGTTGAGTGCCTTCACACTAAGTTCTCCCTGACTTTTAACCTAGCAAAGTGTTAATTATATAAACGAGTGCGTACTATTTCTTATTTAATTTGCGTTATCTTAAAAATCTCACATATTTAATATGAAAAAAGAAATCAAAGTCATTCCTGTAATCTATATATATTTATTAAAGTTTGTATAAAATTATAAAGATATGCAAATAAACAATAATTTTACTTTATATATAACTGTATCATAAAAGGATTTTTATTTCATAAATGATAGTAATATCATTATATCAGAAAAGTAATATTAGAAAAATCATTTTCTTAAACAGCATAGATCGCTTAAAGATTGGCACCTGTTAAGGGCTTTGACATTTTTGGGCTTATAAATTTGAAGGAGAGCCGAATCAGATTTGCAAAGGCAACTAATACTTTTAGGTTCTGGAAGAAAGCTAAGTTGTTTTAGGGTTCTAACATCGTATCTGTCTGATCGTCTAGTCATTGTGGAAGCGTCCTTTCGTCCACAGGAACATTGGGATGATTTAATTTGGCTTGAACGACTTCTAAGCGATATATAAGAAGTTTTTGGAGTTATGGAAGTTGGTGATTTTGCGAAATTTGGAGTAAAAGAGGCTTTATCGCAAAATTTGATACATTTCTCAGGCTTATTATCTGGTAAGCAACATGTTTGGCTACCTACTGCCGTGGATTGATTGCTTAGGGTAGGAGAAACAGAAGGTAGCTTAGATGTTCGGCAAGGGCATGCAGAGGGTGTCACACATTCATTACCACAAGCCTTAGCCGATTCTTTTTCATTTTTGCAGCTACAAGTGTTTGATTTTTTAAATGCGTGTCCAGTGTCAGAAGATCTACAAGGGCATAATGATTTATGAGGTTCATTGTTAAATTTCACATTAGATTTCAAGTTTTTTGCTGATTGACTACAGCTACATTGCTGAGTCTCCGCTGTATCTCGTTTCCCGCATGTGTTTTGCTCCTTTGAATTGGTTTTACGACAAGAGCAAGGACTTTTATCGTGTACCAACTTACAACTACACTCACGAGCTTGGTAACTTTTATTAACTGACCGGCAACTGCATGTGCTAGTTTTAGGTTCCGGTTTCAATTGTGAGCATTGACAACCATCATTCTCTTTCTTTTTCTTGGATTTGCAACTACACTCCTGAGAATTATTTAACGAAGAGCAGCGAGTATTTTTATTGACCGACTGACAGCTACAAGTGCTGGTTTGCTGCTGGGGTTGCTTTGAGCATGAGCAAACATCTCTCTTAGTTTGACAATCACTTTTCTTGTCCTTTTCCGATGATTGACAACAACAGTTCGCAGACTTGTTGGCTGACTGACAACTACAAGATCCAGATTTAGCTTGAGGTTGACTTTTCTTTGAGCATTGACAGTGGTCTTTCGATTTCTTTTCATTACAGACGCATGCACCGCTGTCAGCTTTGCTCACTGGAAGCCTATCCATTAAGCACGTTTGATTTGCCATTGATGAGGTTTCGTTACTCTCACTACAACAGTGTGAATACTTAGATTCTACTGATGAACACTTAGAAGCTTGTTTTGAACTCACATTGTTGCAACTGCATGTTTTTTGTATGGTAACTCTCTGTTTTTTAGAACATGAACACGTGCGTTCATCTTTTTTAGTCGGTTTTTTACAATTACAATTAGTAGCTTTATTACAATCACAATTAGATTTTTCTGTAGAAGGTTTTTTATTTTTCTTTTTGCCACACTCTTGACAACTACCTGTCGGAGTACTTAGTTTAGACATGTCAGGTGTATCTCTTTGACATTTGTTGCAGGTATTTTTATTTTGCTTAGAATTATTGCTTTGCTCATCACATTTGCCACAAAGTTTCTTATCCTTCGAATATTTCTTATCTACAGAGTCTGTTTTCTTCATACATGGTTCTGATTTAACTGCTTTAATTTTCAATGAAGTATTTGCCTTAGAATTACAGTCACAATTAGCTTTTTTACAAATGCATTTTCGAGAGCTTTGTTGAGCCCCACAAGTACATTTAGATTCAATAATTTTATTCTCGACCTTTTCAAATGATTTACAGCTGGCTGCTTTACTCGTACGTGATAATATTTTCTTTAAAATAATAATAGTGCTTGGGGTAAGTTCAATTTCTTCGTCGTCACTGTTATCTTTACATTTGTCATCTTTAATTATGATTTTAATTTTATTGTTGCTATTATTATTATTAGTACAAGACGTAACATTGCTAATATCATGACTTTTGTTTTTTCTACTAGACATCCTAGAACTAGTTTTATTGCAAGCTACGCAACCATTTGTTTCTTTCTTTTCATATTCTTTGTCCAGATCTGGAATACACTGTGATACAATTTCACTAGAATTATTTTGGCTGGACTTTTCTGAAAAATTTTTTTTACTGGAACATAACGATAAACTTATATCTGAAGTAGGTTTATTAAGGCAAATATTATCTGATTTTGTTTCTTTTATGAAAATATTATTATTGTTACCACAAGAGGGTTCTGAAAGAACTCTTTTTTGTGTTTTCTTAGAAGTGACAGTTATATGTTCGTGAGTAATGCCATCTGTACCCGAAAACCTTTTAATTTTAACAATTTCTTTGAAAGTACCTCTAGCGTCACTCGTATTATTATTAGTACATGTGTTAAGAATATCTTGTTTCCTTTTGTTCTCATTTTTACAACTACAGGGAGTGTCAGTAGTAAAGCTTTCTTTGGACGATTTTTTCCCACCAGACGAATGCTGAACAGAATTACTGTAACCACTTTTTTGAATATCGTCTGCAGGAGATTGACAAGTAGGACAGCTTTGCCTTTTTTGTTTTTTAATGCCTTGACTCTCAATATTTTTGCTTTTACATTCTGAACACAGTTCTTCCATTTTAAAATCAGATTTAGCTCTGTCTTTTTCACATAATTGACAAATTCCTGAACTAGTTGCTGTTTGAATTTTATTTCTTTCATCTTTTCTACAATTTGTACACATTTTATTTTGTTCTTTAGATTTATTTTGTACCGAGAATGTGCTTTCTGTTGGAGATATAATATCCCGTTGGTCAATAAATACAATACCTTTACTACAAAATGGACACCCTTCTTTATTAGCTGTGATATCTTTTACTTCAGATTTTGCATTTTTTATTTGACACTCCCTACATGCTTCAATTTTAGGTTTATCTATTGCTTGTTCCTTCTTTTTGCAATAAATACATTCTTCTTTATTTAGTGTAATTTTAGACAATTTATTCATAAATCGATCCTTGCATGCAGGACACTTATTATTACTATCTTTTTTATTTTCAGATATTGCAGTCATAGCCTGACATTCCTTACACATTTCAGCTTTAAATTGGACGTTTGTTACTTCTTTCCCCCTGCAGATTAGGCATTTATCTTTGTTTAGTGTAATTTTAGGCAATTTATTTATCAGTTCTTCATCCGTGACTTGTTTCGTGCAAGCAGGACATATTTTATTAATATGTGATGTATCAGTATTAATTATTTCAGATTTAGCATTTGCACATTTCTGACATGTTACAATTTTAGGTGTATCTGTAGTTGGTTCTTCTTTTTGGCAATAGGGACATTTCCCTTTATTTACATTAATTAGATTTTTATCAAACTTAGCCTTCTTACAATTTGGACATAACTTATTTTGTTCTTTGGTTTTATTTTCTGTTGACAAAATGCTTTCTGTTGGACATATTACATTCCATTTAGCATTATTACAAAATGGACAAATTTCTTCTTTTTTGGCGTTATTTATTTGACATCCCTGACATACTTCGGATTTAGATTTATGCTTTGTTTCTCCTTCTCCCTTCTTTTTGCAATAAAAGCATTCTTCTTTTCCTAGTGTTTTTTGTGACATTATATCTTTATTTTCATTTACCGCCCTACCAGTGCAAGCTGGACATAGATTATCATTATCTATTGTTCTTTTGTCGTTTATAATATTTGTTACTTGAGATTTTGCGCTTGCTACTTGACATTCCTTACATACTTCAATTTTAGATTTTCCCGTTTCATCCATTTTTTTGCAATATGGGCATTCTCCTTGATCAAATATTTCTTTAGAAAATTTGCTATCTTTTTTAACTAAGTCATTACTCTTTTCCTTATTTATCATTTCATCGGTACAGGCAGGACATATATTTTCACTATTTATTGCCCTGTTCAATTCTGCTGTTTTATTATTTTGAAGCATCATACATTTGCTGCATATTCCTTTTGCCATTTTATTATCCATTACCGATTTTTCGTTGTCTTTTACATTTTTACAAATATCACAAAGATCTTTATCACGTTCGTTTATTTCTAAAGTTGGTTTAATTTCTTCATCTGTTTTACTAATGCTGCAGACTTCTTTTAATTTTATATCACGGCTTTTTTCTGATGTCTGATCTATCTTGGTTTGCTCCATATCTTCTTTGCAAATTACATTACATATATTAGATTTAGGAATAGGCTTAAGAGCTTCTTTAACAGATTCCTTTGCTTTCAAATTGGGTGAACATTCACATGGTTTCCCACCAGCCTTAGCGGGCTCTTCCTTACCTTTGGCTTTCTTTATTTTAAGTTCTTTAAACCTTTTTAATCTAAAATTGTCTTCTCTTTCAATTTCTTCTAGTTCGGAAAGTATATAGCGGCTGCTTAAATTGAGTCGAGGAATGACTAGTTTTGATAAAACATTCCATTTCCTGTGAACACAAATTCTTGACTTAAAATTGTGTTCATTTAATCAGAAGCTGCTGAGAACTACCCTTCCTTTTATTTATTTTAAATTTATTCAAATATGCAGCTATTTATTTATAAGGTCCCTCCAGTATTTTATCAAAAAGTAGGAGATAGCGAAATCAAATAAAATTTCTGCAAGTTTAAACACACTTCTACATGTTTACATCATTTTAGAAACAATATTTTTCCATTTACATATAGAATAATTCATGTAAAAATTTAAATTCATACAAATTTACTATTTTTGAGATATATAACTACGAATTGAATGTAATGTCTAGTTATAGTCTTTATACATATATAATCGGTGTACGTGGTTCTTTTTTATTGTTGTAATCGATATCGTTTCTTATGTTAATTAATGTCCTTTTAAAGTTTGAGTCTCTTCACTCTTCTTGATTTTAACATCATCGTTTTTGAGAATTGTCTTAATCTTAATTACGTTTTTACATATTTCACACCTATTTTGTTTAAAACTATCGTTATCTAACGAACGGGAACACATAAAACATACTTTTTTACAGACTTTGCCACAAGATATATTATTTAAATTATTATTTCCTACAGTTTCAGTGGATGTACTTTTGAATTGGGTATTATTTTCTAACTCATGTAAAGATTTACTTTCAGAATTTTCTTTACAATCACATTCTTCTTCTGTACCTAGTTTTGTAGGTTCTGAATTAGTTGTTCTCATAAGACTATCAATATTACCTTCTAAATTTAAGTTGTCAATTAAGTTCATAATTTCATCTATATTTAGTTTATTACGAGAGTGATTTTTATTTTCTATGACATGATTTGTACTTAACTTTTGTATATCATTATTAGTGGTATTGATAGATGTATTTTTGACTAACTCATGTGAATCGTTACAAGTACTTTTAACATTACTACGCTTATCTAATTTTAACTTAGCTTCGTTGCAACTTTGCACAAATTTTTCCATGCTCGGTGACAAAAGTCCTTGTTTTATATAGGCAGATGTTATTTTTTCTACTCCCGTTACTATATCCTTAAATTCTTCCAGTTCCACGTTACATTCTTTGCATGTTTTTTCTTCCTTTGGAAAACCTACTTCATTGCTTGCATTGATATATGTTTTTTGTAATTCGTTTTCGCCTTTTGACACATTGGCATTGTTATCATAATTTTCCTTAATACTCGCTGCGTCTCGTAAATAAGATTTTAAATATTGTAATTTTTCGTTTATGAGCTCATCAAATTTTTTATAATTTTCTCTATCAAGCAACTGGATAATAATTTGCTTAGCTTTTTCATATTTTTCCAAAAAGTTACTAGTATCGATAGTACTATCACCATTATTGATTAATTCTTTAGCTTGTAAAGTTATTTCGTCAAAATATTCTTTTACTTCAATGAATTTTTCATCTACATTTGCACTTGCAGAAGAAAACTTACTGGACGATGCATTTTGGGTGTCTAAATTTAATTTTTCATTGCGTTCCACTGTGGTAGTTTTACTTTCCAAATCGATATCTTTAATATCCGGTACTTTGTCCATGTTTTCAAACTCAGCTCTATCTCTTTTCTTTTTCTCTTTTACTTTCTTTAATCTAGAAAATTCTTCTCGAGCGATCTCTTCAAGCTCCATTAATATATACGCATTGGTAACATTCAATCTTGGAATGACAATTTTTTTAAGGACGTTCATTTTCCTGTAGACAATTATCTTTATTTTAGCATACTCCAATTTCTTAAACCTGTTTTACTGCTGATAAATTTACCCTTTTATTTAGGACTCTACGCATAAGATAAACAGTTTAGTCTTATTTTTCTCACATTTTATGTTTTCCTACATAAATAACATCTATAAGTTACTTGACATTTAATGAATATTTGGATATTCATTTAACGATAAACTTGTTGTATTTGCAGTATTAAGAATAATATGTTGACGGTCAGTATTATCAATTTCATATTCAAAATCAGTATCTGTTGAACGCAGAGTAATCGAAGACATACAAAATCTTTCTAAAGGACCTGATCTAGATGAAATAGTTTTTAAAATATCTGACTTTGCTTTTAGCAGAGAGCCATATCGTGGTATATTGTGCTTAGCACGAGAGGATTTAAGAGTGACCATCCCAACCGTTTTTGAACCTGAATAAGGAGAATGTGATGAACTTTTAGATGATTGACCAGTTACATTAGATTTATTTGCTGAAATCCGACTCGAAGCTTTACTTCTAAGTGGTGTTTTTATTTCATTTTCAATCTTTATCACTGTCTTTTTTATTGAAACAGATCCATCTTCATTGATCGTTTTAATAATTTTAGTTATTTCCTTGACTTCAGTTTTCAATGTATCCATTTCTGAATCAGATAGATCATCAATGTTAATGTCGGATGGAATGTTAGAATCAATATTTTCTTCAGTTTCTAGATCTTTTAATGCAGATTCGTTCTCTTGCGAATCAGAAACCGGTTCTGGTTCAGGAACTGGATCTGTTTGGGTTTCTTTTTCATTGATTTTGGAATATTTTTCTTTACAAGTATCGCATAATTTATCTAAATCTATATCCGTTAAGCTCGCTTTGCTTTGTAATGGTTCACTTTCCTCTTCTTCTTGGCATTCTTTTATACATTCTCCCTCTTTCTCCTCTAATTTTGACATGAGTTCTTTAGCTGTTTTTAAGAAATCCTCTGTGCTGGTTTTTAATTTACCTTTTCCTTCCAAGTCCTTAGTGACATCAACTACTTCGTTTAATTGTTGTATAAGTTTCTCAACTTCGTAATCTCGCATCTTACCATCATCCTTAGATAATTCTGATGGTGATTTATAAATTTCGACAATTGGTTCACTATAAGGTTCTTCTTTTACCAAATTATCTAGGCAAGCTGGACATACCAGACCTGCAACATTTTCTTCTTCTGTTTTCGTCTCTCCTTTTTTCTCCTCCTTACCACCCAACCCACCATACATCTTTCTTTTGATTTCTAACACTTTTTTCAGTCTAAAAAACTCTTCTCGAGCATATTCTTCTAACTCATTATTTATATATGCCATTGTAACATTTGTTTTCGGAATGACTATTTTCGCTAAAACGTTCATTTTCCTGTTGAAAATCAGGAATGTGCTTAAATATATCACTCATATACAGTACAACTGCTAATTTGCCAATTAAGGACTGTGCGGTATCCATTTCTATTATCTCCTTGAAATAAATATTAAATATAGGGGAATTGTGCTCAAGATGGCATACTATGATAAGATGACACACTACCAATATTGATGAAACTATTAGCGCTAAGTGCGATCTTGTGACGTTTTAGAGAGTGTCTGTAGATGCAGCTAGTGCTTGAATTCAGTATGGCTGAAAGTGAATGCAGATGAGCAAGTAATTCATGTTTTCGTTATTTAGAATTGCTAACAATTTTTCTTTCGCTTTTGCTTGAAGGTGAAAAGACATGTAAGATAAAGATTTTCTATTTGAACTAATTATAAATGTAAAATAGGATTATTATATGACACAACTAACGCTAAAAGCCCATCCTGACCTATAAACTTTTGTCACAACGGTTAAAATTAAATTCATAAATCTATTGGGTAAGATGACATACAAAACGTGAGTATAAGATGGCATACTATCTTACCCTTATAAATAGAATCGATGTATTTTTTTGCTTTACCTACAAAATGCCTGGCGATTACAAACGAATATATATTGGTCACAAGAAGACATGGATAAGGCTGCTAGAGCAAGGGCATTCAATAGTCGCAAGTGATGAAGCTTATTTCCCTTTTGGAAAAGGAAGTGACTGATAACGGAATCCAACCTCATAGAATTTGCAACATCTGTGAATCTGGCCTTAATATTGTTAACTACTGTTTAACTATGCTCGAAAAATAATGATGGCATTTTTATGCCTCATACGTTGAAAGTGTAATATCACATACTAAATATGTCATTTTACCCTGTAGATATGTCGTCTTACACCGGTCGACCTAAGTGCGATTTTTGTTTGTTTTTATGATGTTTGAGAGATGATTGTTTTGAAACTAAAATAATTTCGTTGATTGTGAAATATATAATAGTATACGCAATATGCTGTTCTCACATGACTTTATTTATTTGAGATATTTGTCTTCAAACAAAAAGTATGTCATCTTAAGCACAATTCCCCTAGAATAGATTTTTCTGATCGTTCTCGCATCATAAAAAATGCAAAGAATAGATCGTTTAATGTATGAATATCTCATAAGTATCGAATTGTTACCAAATGATCAGTTTAGGGCAATTTATGTTTTTAAGTTACTTTGTTTCTTAAGACAGTCCAGACAGACATCTTTCTTTACTAACGCCCGACGTTAATAATCAATCCTAATCCATAAATTGCAACCATAGATTGAAATATCAATCCATTTTTTGAGTTTAGCTTGCCAATAACCTATCGAAGTACTTAATTTTCATTGGCATGCAGGTTAGAGGTTGGATAGATATGTCGAACATTCCAAGATTGACGTTAACTGGAGATAGGAGATACATTATTAACATCGGGCGTAAATGCGCTATGCTTAAAAGTTGTCGCAAAATCGAGTGCAGAGTAATGGGCTTTCTATCTAATCGAGATCCCGAAAATCGAAAATTGGGATCCCGGGCCGAATGCAGATTTTAAATATATTTAGTTTTTATTAAAAAAAAAATATGTATCTTCGAGACACAAATAGGGTTATTTCAATGCATTTAAATATATCAAACCAATATGTTTGTATATATAAAAAAGAAGCAAATATAATTTATTAATAAAGATTAGGTCTGGTGTCAGGCACCAGGGTCTCTGTGTTTAGTCTGTTTTACAGAAAAAAGTGGGAGGCTGCCAACTACCAAAATGTGTCAACAATCTTAATTATTTCTCATTTATTAATTTAAATAAACACAAAAATTATGAAACGAAAAAACCGGTCAAGTGCGAGTCGGACTCACCCACCAAGAGTACGTCACCATTTTCAGGATTGTACGTCAGTGAGAAGTACAATTTATAAAAAGTAAAAATTTACAAGCTTAAATTAGCAGGCGTATGCTCTCATTTAGTATGAAATAAAAATATTAGTTTGTAGGTAATAATTTTATTTGTAATGTACCTATACATTTCTATAATTCGGATTTTTTCTTTTACTTGTACTGTCTCTCACTTCTTGCCAAATTTCAAAAGTATAAATCATATATAGACAGATAGAATAGAAGAATTATCTATATATATAAAATCGAAAGGTCACTCACTCACTCATCACGAAATCTCAGAAACTACAAGTGCTAGGAATCTCAAATTTTGGATAGGAGTTATTTATAGGACGTAGGTGCTCGCTAAGACGGGAATTTGCAATATTCGACTCCTAAGGGTTGTTTTTGGGGTTGAGAGTTTGTATGAAACAACAAATTTTGCATGGACGTCACTTATAGGACGTAGGTACTCATGGAGAAATTAAAAATAACGTAGTTTACGCAGGCGAAGCCGCGGGCGGGCCGCTCGCCATATATATATATATATCAAATTGATTATATTTATATAGATTTAGGATTACGCGGCGAATTTCATACAAAATGCATCAGAAACGATGCAGAAGCGCTCATATCTTTTGTTGACATAGGAATTATAAACCTGGATATTTTATGTTAATTTCAGCTCACTCTACCTCTACGCTATGTTGAAATATTGGACAGACGGACAAACAGATGTACGACAAAGTCATCCTATTGTGATTTATTTATTTTTAAATTAACAAGGAAAGTAGGTATTATTTTGTCATATTTAAAATATAAGACTTAAGAGTCTAGTAGGATTTTTCATACTACAACATGTGAAATATTGATTCTTCCATAATCATGCATTCGAACTTTCCAAAAATTTTATAAATTTCTAAAGATAAGTTATTTAATTTTAAAAATTAGTTTTTTTTTTTTCAAGTTTAGTTACGTTCATTTCAGTTCTATCCATATAAGTGTTTGAATACAGTAGATAGGGCATACAAATTAATGGCCTTATATTTCGCTGTAAAGCCAATTAAATAAGTAAAAATCACTCTCATCAGAAATAATATTTATAAAAATAAGATAAAATAAGTATAGAAGAAGAAAATATCAAAATGTAGAATTAGTTAAAAAAAGATTAAATATATTCTGAAATAGAATATAGTTATAGTTTAGAATAAAGGATTCCGTCCAGTCCTTAAGAGACGGAAGGGCAAGTTCGTCAGCAGCATTCTACAAAAAAAAAAACGAACTAAATACTTCTCTCTCTAATAATAACACTACTGACTAATTTCTTCTAATGTAGGAGGCAAAGTTAGTGAAGTAAAGGATCAAATCCTACTAGTAGATATCCCACTTGATATGTTATCATCAGGCGGTCGCATGAGCTGCATAAGGTCCGATTGTAAACGCGATGGTCGCGGGTTCGATTCCCACTCGAGGGAATCAATTATTTTATTTTCTCGCTCTAAATCCCGTCGCTCAACATACCAAAAGTAGTATCAAGTGTTCACTAGATTCCCTCTGCTTTGCCTGCTTATATGCAGAACACAGAGCGAAGCTAAAAAACTTTATAATACTTAATTATTAGGAATTTGTCAAATAATTTTATTAAATAATTTAATCTATAAATTGTTATATTTACTAATAGTTTTTAGGGTACTCTTACTCACTATCTGTGCCTCCAAAATATAGCTAGTTTTTACTATAAATTGTTTGATTTTGTACTTGTTAAATGAATTAAAAATACATAAATACATTAAAGTAAGGTAGAAAGAAACTAATGTCAAATTATATTCGTAATGGAAAAAGTTGAAGAATGTTCAAAAGCTTTTTCCAGACCAGGATTTTTATATCTCGCATATATCTTACCAGAGCGTAAAAACGAAAATAACTAAATTCTTCCCGAGTGGGAATCGAACCCACATTCCGTTCTTACAATATTTCAAAATCTCAAGGTTAGAAGTTGTATGTCAATTTATATAATAAAAATATATCAATATATATATACTCAACTAGTTATACTATAACAATATTACAATAAAATTAGGAAATTCAATGGAAATGCTTAGAATTATATTTTAATATTTATTCCCCTTATTAAGATATTCTTATGTAGGGTTTCGTATCTCAAAAGGAAAAAACCAAAATCCTTATGATAGGAACACTTTGTAGACAGAATCTAGTGTTAGGACACTCCGTTTAGCACTTTTCACCGAATTTTTCAAGATTTTTCGTATTGAATGGGGCAATTTAAAGCCGCGATTCGATGCAAACTCGGCCACAGTGGGGATCGAACCCACCACCCCAAAACCGTCGCATTTACAATCAAAAGCTGACCCGCTGCGCCACGACGGTCTCACAATCTCAAGAAATAATTAGGATCATTTGTAAGAAAGTTAACGAAAAATCTATTTATGTATCTTTATATAATAATTATTCAAAACTTTTGACAAAAAGACGAGATGATCATCCGGTATATTGAAACATCTTCGAGAGCCGTAATTAAAAGTTAGCAACTCACATACAAATATACTTGCTTGACCCTAATTTACTTTTGCAAACAAAACTTTATTATTAGTAAATTCGAAATATAACGCTACTTGTTTTCTAATCAAACCAAGGCAACTCAAGATTATATTTTGTTTTATAGGATTCACGCTGTATCCCGCATACAGCGGGATAGGCAGTGGCAATCCAGTGTCAAGGCACTTCGCTTCTAACTTTCCCCCAATCTGTCCACCCCTGTTGAGTGGCTCAACTCAACGCAGCGCTTTGTCTTTGTCTTTGTTCTTCAGAGAGATAAAATGAAAATAAATCTCACCAACCAAAAATCGAACCTACATTCAAACGGTGTGCCGAGAAAATAAATAATATTAGAAATCAAACACACACCACTCTCATACCAGGGGTGTAAAGTTTCAACGAGAGCTTACTCACTTTAAAAAAAAATTAAAGCTTCAACTATAAAAAATATTTATGAGGGGGCTCTTTTAATGGCTGCCTGAACTAATATTCCCGTTTGGTTCACTTACCACACTAGTAGGTAGTAGGTTCAATTTTAAAAGGAAATTAGACGTTCATTTCATAATAGTTATACCGGTAGGCTTCATGGAAAATCTTTTAGTTTTTTCCTCTCATTAATATAAATCGTCATCATAACGTAGTGGGGACACACGATGGTTGTGAGTTCGATTACCACACGGGGGAACAAATTACTTTCATTTCCTCTGGTATATAGTGCGGCGTTGAATTCCACCACTCAACATGCAATATCTCGAAAATTGGGCAGAAAGTGTATAACAACCTCTCATCTTAACGTAGTGTACAGACACTCCCTCCATTTGCCTACCATGCTATATGCGGGACTCATCGTGAAGCAAACACTTAAAAAAAACTATATTACATATTAGGTAATTTTGTATTATTAGCACGTGCTACAATTATGCACTAGAACCTAATAAGCTGATTTTGACCCTCAAATACAATAATATGATATCGTTGAGCTGGTCTGCTGATGAAATAGGGACTGGAATAATGGAACTCTTCAGAGGTTATTAGTAAACCACTCGAGTTTAGGCTCATATAAAACACATTTTTCAGTTATTTCAAAAACTTAATTTACAAGAACCTTGCATATCAAATTTTTCACACAAGAAATTGGCTTCAAAACATCAATTTCCCTCAAACCCATAAGCATTTCCATCAAAATCCTATACAAATCAACTAAAACACTTACTTGGTTGCGTTCTTGTTCGCCAGCTCCACCATCATGAAGCTGGCGCGGAGTTGCATCATCATGATGAGCCGTTTCAGAATTTCCAACCATGCTTTCTTCGCTTCCAGAATAGCTTGGCCTCCCTTTTCTATGCCCAGATGAGCGTAAGGTGGTACTTCTGTCTGTTTGGACAATAAATCAAACAATATATATATAAAACTAAATTTTACCTGCGGCTTCGTCTACATGACCAATTGAAATAATTAAGAAATATGTATGACACGTGACACGTTCTAAGTGTGGCAATCTGATCTCAGATAAAAAGGGTTACGTCGGCACGAATCTTGAATTTAGCAGACAAGTTTTTTGTAGAACGTAAGTGAGTGCTAAGAGAGGAATTTTGGAAAATCCATTTCAAAGAGAGTAAAATAAAATGGTTTTCCAAAATAGAAACTAAATAGAAAATAAATAACCCAAAATAGAAAATATTGGTGAAAAAGGAAGTATTTTTGCAGATTGTAAGTTACTTTTAACCATGATAAAATAATCTCAATGTCTAGAGTGACTGAGACAATGCATCGTTGAAATTACACAGCTAAAACTGAATCCTACTACTATTATAAATGTGAAAATTTGTGAAGATGGACGCATTTCCACTTTCATGCAAAAGCTATTGAACGGATAATTTAGCTTGAATATAAAAATAAATATATGCCGGCGAACCCGCGCTTAGGCCGCTAGTTTGTCATATAGGAAAGCACTGACAGAAGATTTTCCAGAATACCGCGAACAAAAGGTCTTCATATTCCTGGACAGACGACGTTGTTGAAACCAACAAGGATTTAAAAAAAAAAACATTTTTCAACTTCACACTTTTTCCTGAATATAATGAAACTATTAATTCATTATACACATAAATAGTACGGTTAAAGTATTACCTCAAAAATTTCAAATTGTACTATCTTTACTCCAGATATCGCTTTAAATGATGGCTGTACTATAACGCCTGCCTGTAAAAAAAATGTTTACTTTTAGTGTTTCGTACCCCAAGGGTAAAACGGGACCCTATAACTAAGACTCCGCTGTCCATCGGTCCGTTTGTAATAGTAAGACGTAACGATACTAAAAAAACAGAATAAAATAAATATTTAAGGGTTCTCATACAACAAACTTGTTTTTAGGGTACCACAACCAAAAAAAAAACGATACCCTGATAGCGTATATAATGGCGTAACTCAACGTTGCATTTTGTCTTAATAGGCTAGTAAAATGTAAATAAGAAATATATATAATAGACTAGTAAAATGTCAGAAATCGCCCCCGGGTGGGCTCGAACCACCAACCTTTCGGTTAACAGCCGAACGCGCTAGCCGATTGCGCCACGGAGGCCGTCACACATTTAATGAAATAACTAATAACTTTTTAAATTTATTATTTTTAACTAATCCTAACTGACGTCACTGTTGACAAGTTTTCCTAGCCACATTTAAATATGTTAGTTTACATAAAAATGTATATTGTTTTTTTAACTTTTTTAGCATATGGCAGGGGAGGCAGAGGGAACCTGGGAACCAAATGTTTAGACCATTCCATTAAGGCACTTCCGTTGCCCACTTGCCTCGTTATCACAGCGCGCAGCGAAGCGAGAATTTTTTAAAAAGTTACACCGTATCCCGCACACAATAGGATAGGCAGAGTGTTCGAAGACATACCGGAACATATGTTCGAGTTTGATTCCCATACGAGGAAATGAAAATATTGAATATTTCACGACTGACCTCTGAAAGCTGAAATCGATATGAAATATCTACAGTCCTTTGGAGCACAGAAAAATTAAACTTGTAAACCAACGCAATTAAAAGATACGAGCGTTTTTCTTTTGTGTTGCCGCATTTTGTGTCATACTTGCCACGTAATCGAAACTTCTCCACTTCGTTCTCCAAGCTATTTTTTATTAAATTAAACATTTTTTAACTATATAATAAAGAAAAGAAATCAAAATACCTTTTTACCAATATCCTCAGTGACAATGTCGTTCAGCATTGGACAAAAGTATCGACTCCTCGCAAGCAGGATGAAGGCGTCGCGCATATCTTCGCCGAACCCTTGGTATACTCTATAAAGAACAAAATAAATAAATAAATCAACTTCACGCTGTATCCCGCACACAGCAGGGTAGGCAGAGGGAACCCTAATGTTAAGACACTCGTTCTCATCAAGACAGTTCCGTTTTCCAATTTTCATCGATTTCTCAAGACATCGCGTGTTGAGTTTCGGAACTCAACGCCGTGCTTTGCCTCGTTACCACAATCTTGTGCCACCGGGCAACGACGGCCTTAGTTACGACTGAAGATTTGTATATAATATTAAAATTATATTTCTACACTATTCTTACTCATATAATTCTTGAGCCAGCCTCCTCATCTCCCTACCGGTGGCCAAGGCGGTCCATTTCATAAGCTTCCGACCAAGGAAAGCCAGATGCAACCTGTTCCGCATTTGTTGGAGTGCCACCAGCGATGGCATGCATGGGTACCTTGTGACCCCAAAAGTGTTTTCCTCCTCCTCTGTAATTGGACTTATTTTTTAATTTTATTTTGTTTTTAAAAAAACGATGCCGTATCCGACTGAAAAGGTGACGGTAATGAGTTATTTTAAATTCCTCATTTTGATATCAAGACAAACCGCGGCGTTGATTTCTGACCGCAAACACACAATGTCTCGAAAATTGGGCGGAAAGTAGAGAACAGAGTGTCTTGGCACTAGGTTCCCTATGTGAAGCTGCAAAAAAGAAATAAAAAATGAACATACCATCATCGTCCTTGAACATTTTTGATAATTATTTTAATATGCAAGTCTAATATGGGTTTGAAAATGAAGCATTACTATAATTTTTTTTTTAATATATTTTTGTTTATTTTCACGGTTTTCGGGCCATTTTCTGTAAAAAAAACTAAAATTTGTTGGTAGACATGTTGCTAGCATTCTTTGTTTTGTTTTGACAGAAGATTTCTTAATTTCTAAATTATTTGATTAATAAGAACATTTCTATTTCAAACTCTTTTGAGTATAATTTTTTGCTTTTAATTTAAGGGTCATAATCAGAAAAAGTGTACATTTTGTGTCTTTTAAATTTTAAAGATAATTTAAATATTTTGCCTTTTAAGATAAATTTACTTATTAACTTAAAGATTTTTGTGATATTTTAAATGTATTATGGCTAATAATAGTATTTTTTGTTAGTTGCAAAAAACTTTTCAAAATGCTTCCATACAATTTTTTGTGTCCCATTCACCACTTTACTTTTGATTTGTTACGAATATTTATGGTTTTATTTGATTTCAGATATGTTTATATTACTTTACTTTATGCATAATACTAAATAGACTACTTTTAACTACTTTTATTGATACATTATTTAATAAATAATATATATGAATTAAGTAAATTTGTCCCAAAATATTGTCTTTTTGTTACTCAGGGCTAGTGACGTACAATTAAAATATGAACGCAATTATTTTGAATGGTATTTAATATTAGTTTTTATTGTGGCACCATTATTGTAAAAGTCAATGCTGTCGTAGCTACAACAAGTAGTGTTCTCGCAGCAGTTGAGGGGTTCATATGTTTTAGAGTGAATGCGGGAAATTACATCTCAGGGTTATAAACGGCTTTTATTTTGGTAAGTATTCTATAATTTCGTTTTCTTGTTTATGTTATATGCTTCTTTTTACAAAATCTCAAAAATGAACTTCAGTGACTGCACAAGCAACACGTGGCTTATGAGCAAATATTTAAAAACGTTAGAATTTCTCAGACTTTATTCTCAACTTTGTTATATTTCGTTACGTAACGAAACTGAGAAAATATGAATCCTAGTTCATAATTACGTTACCATCGGAAGATATGTATATAAAAAAAAAATTTTGGCATATGAAAAAAATTATTGGTGACTTTTGATAACGTAAATTAACTAAAAATAATGATTTTTAAGTTTTTTGCCTGTTTGCTTGTTTGTCTAATGTGTTTGTGCAGCTCAAGCGGGTGAGGCTTTTATTTTAAAACAAATACGTTCTGTACTAGCGTTGTTAAAGATCTAAACAATAAACATAAAATATTATTAAATACCTCTTGATACATATTTTTTTATTTTCAGTAAGCATCATGGCTCCTATGTCAAATGCTGAAAGACAATAAAGATATAGAGAACGTCTTAAAAAGACCAATCCTATTAAATATGAAGATATGCGGAATAAACACTTACAAAGAATTGAACTTAATTCCAGTGATAACGACTCAAATTTTGATATATTTTAAAGTGAATTTAATTTAATCATTAACTTTGTGATCCCTAACTAGAAATATAAGTTTATTACGTTACGAACTAGCATTATTATATTGTTAATATTGTCACTTTACGTCGTGTTATGTTTTCTTAAATTTATAATCTGTTAATTCAACGATTGAATCTTTAAAATTCTAATTTGTGTCTCATTAAATAAAAACAACAATAGTTTTATTGATATAATATTCTTATTTTGTTGTGTATAATGCCTTATGTCATCAGTTTCGTAACAAACATTATCAGTGTTGTTACTTATCAGTTACGTTACGAATTCGAAAATGTCCACTTTTCTGATTATGACCCTTAAACCTTAAATTATCATTCCTTTATGAAAGAAATTTTCAAGAAATTAAAATACCTAATGTGTTGAAAATGTGTGTTGAAAAAAATGTAATGTGTTGAAAAAAAAACTTTAAATATTAAGTTTTTTTTTGTTTAAATTCAAGTGGTTCTTGTTCGATTTTTTCATATTGATGGTTTCGTTATGTATTTATCACATATTGTATTATTATAAGGTATCGACTTTAAAAGAGTTAAGTAAATTAAAAAATAAGTATATAAATACATAAAATATTTTATAATACACGGCTAACTGAATAAAAAAAATTACTTTTTTATCAAATTGTGTTAGAAGTTGGAACACATAGGTGAAGCAAGTAAATCTCTGCCTACAACAAAAAAATAGAATAAAAATTCACTACTTTTTAAATCACTACGAAGTGATTAAAAATAAAAATAATAAATTGTCACCCATCACTCGCTATCACAAATGCCTCGTGTTTGAGAGTCCCTACCATACTCAAGTACTAGACTCCCTCTAACAAATAACGACAGGATTGCAGACAAAAGGTCTAACCTAAATTTTAAATTATGTTTTATTTGCAAAATTAAATTTATTCTCTACCTCACCTATTAAGCCACATAATTTCTGTAAGTCTACGTAAACTCGTTTTTTTCCTTCCCTTAGGGATTTCTAGAAATCCTCTCCATTTGCAAAATGAATGATGAGCTTACCACAGCCATGTTATTTTAAGGAGGCAATATATATTAAAATTTAAAACAAAAAAATACTTAACGTGACATTCAAAAATATTTGGGTTCAAATCCTACTCCATACAAAAAAATCATATATAAATATTCCTTAAAATATCTTTTTTGACTTATACCAATTTACTTCGTCGTGAATATTCTGTTTTTAATCACTCAGTACTAACCCTTTTATAAAATACATTGTTGCGTCAATACGACGTAAAGTAAAATAGTAATATCGACATTATTATTTATGGGGTCTGACTTAGATTTCTTTATAGTTTAGCTGGTGCACCAACTGCACCAATTGCAGTAACTGCTGATCTTGAATCAGACTCTAAAATTTAATTCAAATCGGTCCAACCGTTTACGAGCTGTAGAATGACAAACACATATACAGAAGGAATAAATAAGTTCTATATAAGCTAAAAAAACTATTCTAATAAATAGTTTTCGATAGTTTTAGTTGAGAATCGAACCCACAACTATCAACTTTACAGTCATATGCATGCGTAAAGCTAGAACTGCCGTAAAATTCTATATATTCACACATAAGCATTATAATTTTTCATAACTCATAATACCCATTCATCTCTTTTCTGTTTTCGTTTAAATTATTTATTTCTTAATAAAACACGTATAATGAAGACAAAAGTATCAAATATCTCACTTTTAGGGTTACGTACTGAGAATCAGGTGATTTGGACAAAAGAATGTCAATATATTTTTGACATTCCTTCCTCCAAACAACCTGATCACGTTCTTCTTCATTCCACACTCTCTATCATCAAAGACATTACTTCTCAACTAATTATTCATTCACTTTCTGTTACATCTGTCTTATTTAGATATATTTAATTTATAATTTATTTTTTTCAAGAACTTGTGAAAAAAAAATGGAAATTGTAATGTTGTGTAATTTATTATGTGGCGTTAGTTATTTAGCAGTAGATAGCTCCCTTTGATACTAGGGTTTATATTGTTTTTTTTTGCCTTCATGCTGTATTCTGCACATTGCAGGGTAGGCAGAGGGAACCTGGAGACGTAATATCAAAACACTCCATTCTCATTAAGACACTTTCGTTTCCGACTTTCAGCCAAATTCTGGAGGCATTGCATGTTAAGTGGTTTATTTTATACTTGCATAAATAAGTAAGCTTAGTAGCTTAAGTAGTTCGGTGTAAACAAGGTAATAATTACTATAATTTCTTGTTATCCTTAAAAATAACAACTCCTCTCTCAAAGTAACCTAACTAATAAATATACGAAACCCTTTTTAAATCAAACCAAATCGAACTTGACCTTTTATTCTCATTAAACAAAAACATATCAAAGAAATTCTTCACTCAGCTTTGTATTAAATAAAGGAATGTGTATGTATGTATGTATGTATAATGAAAAACTTTTCTTTTATAAATTAATTTCTATCTTTAGATGAGTTTCAAGGATAATAGACCTCGTAAGATATGTAAGGTGTGAAGTAAAGAGGTATAATGAATTGAATGAGGTAGTTCTTTTTTTATATTTTTTGAGACCTTCGTGGCGTAGTTGAACAACGTCTGACTAAACAGAAGAGAATTCCGTTTCAATCCTCCTAGAATGTTGATATTCAAAGTATTTTCATTTATTAATTCTTTTAGAAAAAGTGCAACGTTGAGTTCCACTACTCAACACACAATGTCTCCAAAATTGGGCGGATAATGGAGAACGGAGTTTTTTAACACTAGGCTCCCTCTGTCCACTCTGCTATGCAGGAAAAACTGTGAAACTGCTCGTTTCGCTATTGCTACTGTTTTTGTGACATTTATGGTATTGCATTGGCCAAGCGAAAGGATGTGGATTCGATTCCCACTCGAGAAAATGAAGAATTCAATATTTTAATTTCCTCGCTCTAGTAGCGAGGTAAAGACAAACAAGCAATGCCTCCAGAATATCGCGGAAAGTCAATATCTCGATTATGGAGAACGGAGTGTCTTAACAGTGAGATAAAACGTGAAGCTAAAAGGAAAAAACATAATAAAATCACTAAAATTCTCACATCCAAGTATTAAGAATTAAAGGAAGGTGTGAAAGAGGGCCCCTTTCTTTATGCCAATATAATAGGCATTGTACAATTTTAACACGTACTCGGTACAACCAACCATCATTGTTGACATCCCAATTCAAAAATCCCAGTACATTTTACCTGAGAGGGTAGTTCTAAATAATTTGGTACTTTCCTTTTAATATATAAGGCACGTTATTATTGTGAGAGCCTTTGTTTCAAGTGCAAGGGTCGTCGGTTCGTTTCTAATAGATCTATAGTTGATTGGTCTATTTCTACGAGTAGATACGGTGGGGTGAATTGAATTGAATGCGTTTGAATTATTGAAGTCATCTTTCAAGTGTGAAGTGTATTGATTTTTTTTTTTGCATTTTTTTTCTTATTATTTATTTGAGAATGTCTGTAGCAACCACCATATGTTTATGAAATATTTCATTTCTCTTTCTATTTAGAATGAGAACTGAGACTGTCATGGACAGAAAAGTCCGTCCATTCCGTCATTTAACATGCAATGACTTCAGAAATCAGTAGGGAACGCACGTATCTTAATAGGAACGGAGTGTCTTACCTCTAGTTTCTCAGATGCTCTCTGCATACCCTGCTACGTATAGGATACAGGATGAATCTGAAAAGTATTAAAAAAAATAATTAAATCTCAAAACTAAATAGAACATCCTACGTTATAATACTTGACATATTTCATTATATCAAACGTAAGTGGAAAATGGAGAAATTAGTTACTTTTCACCAATGACTCATTCATTTTTATTTAGACCGTCCCTCTAGTGGGTAGAGCCTAGTCGTAAAACCTAGTGCAAGACATAGTGTGTTATGGATTTCTCCGCTTATTTGGAAGCAATTCATTCTCCCCAACTGGAAATCGAACCCACAACCATTACAATTGCAGTCAAACACCGTGCCGCTATATATTAAATTACACATTTATGTAAATATTAAGTTAATATATTAAAAAAAACCTCGTATACAGTTTACACGCACAATAATTATTATGAACGTTAAATCTATCACGCGTGTAAAAAGACCGGTTTACATTTTTTTTTATTCCTTTCATCAGATGAAGAGGCGAGGTGTATTAAAATAAAACACGCAGCCAGACCTACCTCAATATACTTGCCGGCACGCACTTCGCGTGTTTATAGAGATCCCGCGTTAATTGGAAAACCCTTTTTTTTAATTGCTACGTATTTTGACGTGATTAGTATATATAGACTCGAGAGAATACTTTTTTTTCATTTCCTCGCTCTTATAAGAAGGCTAATCGCAGCGTTAAGTTCTGTCAGTCGATACAAAATATCTTGAAAATTGGATAGTGCGTGAAAATCGAGGGTGTCTCAAAACTAGGTTCCCTCACCCTACTCTGCTATATGCAGGATATGGCGACAAGCTGAATAACATTTCTATCTTTCATTCTCTTTTTCATCGACTCTTTTTCATTTAATTTTTATTACTGTGTGACTGACAGCCAACGCACGGACGGAACTACGCAGAGTAGAACGCTAAAACATGGCACGTAGATTCTTTTGTAGAGAGATAAAAAGAAAGAAGAAAGAGAGATAAAAATTGAACTTTATTTTATGTTTTTTTACTCTACGCAGACTAATTGATTATTTAACAAGTACTTATGATGGTACTCCTATCTCCTATAGTAATTCCATTAAAAACCTAGGTATCATTATGGATAACACCTTATCTTGGGCTTCGCAAATTTCACATGTTAGTCGTAAAATATTTGCGACGATGGGTTCTCTCAAGAGATGGAAAAATTTCCTTCCTATCAAAACAAAAATATTATTATCCACTTCCCTTCTTCTTCCTATTATTGACTATGCCGACATTTGTTACCTTGACCTTTCACAAAAACATCTAGATAAGCTTGAGCGTCTACAAAATCTCTGCATCAGATATATATTTGGTTTGAAAAAATTCGATCATATATCAGCTTTTCGTGATAAGCTTCAATGGCTAACAGTCCGGCATCGTCGATCTCTCCACGTCCTATGCACACTTTATTCTATCCTTTTCCATCCCAACACTCCCCGTTACCTTAAAGAGCGCTTCACTTTCTGTGGCACCGATTCCACGCTTCAGCTCAATCTTCGCTCCAAAAGTGACAACAAATTAAAGATACCTACCTGCAACAGTGTAGGTTATATGGAATCTTTCACTGTTAAAAGTGTTATCTTGTGGAATGATCTTCCACGATATATCCGACATTCAGAATCAATTAGTATATTTAAAAAATCCCTTAAGCGTTATTATTTGGCACAACAAAAAACTTTATAGTGTATGTATATTTGTGTGTATTTATTATCTATATGTATATTGTGTGTATATATATAAAATATGTATTTTATTAATTATCTAACATGTATAATTATTATATGTACCCTTTTGTATATATTATAATTTGTATATATAATATAAGTATCGTCTATGTATAATATATCAAAAATTATTATGTTATTTATTTGTATTCATATCGCTCTTTATTACTTATGCACTACCGTTATATCCTGCTCTATCGTAAGTTTATGTTAGTTAAGGTTACCTGTAAGAGATCACTAATAGTGATAAGGTCGCCCTTGCATGCTACTCTATGTCTTCTGTCTTACTATTTAGTTATGTGTTTGTTTATGTATGCAATAAAGAGTTTTATCTATCTATCTATCTATCTAAAAAACATTTTGGAAATGTGTCAAATAATCCAAAAAAAACATACGATTTGAGAACCATTACATTTCCAATTCTGTTATTCTATACTTTTGAACTGTGAAATATGTTTTAAAACCTACAGAACCCGTACATTAGATTCAATTCTCACCCCATGCATATTTTTTCCGCAAGGGTAAAATGGGCGTGGCCTTACCAAGTGGGGACATTTATAAGGCTACATATAATCATCATAGCAAAAATCAATATTTAGAAGCCAATTTTACCGACTTTAAAGACGAATTATGTTAATGTATTATTGAAAGTACGTTACGTTTTATTTGGTAAAACAATAACGTAATTACGTTTTTTTAAAACCGGCTAAGGCTACTTAAGCCCTTTTTGTTTTTTTTATGTAGATACATTTATATGCCATTCAAAAAATTCAAAAAAAAAAAACTATTTTTTTTTATTTTTTATTTCATTTATTTCAAAACTACAGCCAGCAGCACAACTTCTGGCTGTAAACGATCAAATTGACGTTAAGTTCCACTACTCAACACACAATACCTCAAAAATTGAGTGGAGAGTTCTGAACACAGTGTTCTAACACTAGGTACCCTCTGGCTTCTCTACATAATAATACAATGAAAGGAAAACAATAAAAGCATTTGATAATAATCTAACATTTCATAAAGTTTATATTAGAACACATATTTTTCTAACAAATTAAACATTTTCTGTTTATCTAATCCAAATTGACTGTACGCGACATCTGGACATCGAAACCATCGATCCAAAGCATTTTAGATTTCACATATTTACTATGGCGGTGTGAATATATTATTAAACACCCTTTTTAATTGGTAGCCGGTTCGATTTCTAAAACAAATATTTATTTTGTCTAGCTTTCCTAACTAGATTTTATAGTATTAATATTATAGTAGAGGCAAAGGCAATCCTAGTACGTGCGTATGACAGCATACGTAACGGTTGTGGATAGGATTCATAGCATTGACAAAGCGTGGCGTTGGGTTACGCCACTCAAACCATAATGTCTCGGATTGGTGCATAAAACGAAGAACAGAGTGTCCTGACACTACGTTAAAACTTGATGCTGGAAAAGTAATCGATAACCGATAAGCTACACCTTAATATTTTACTAACTAAGATCAAAATGATATTTCTAGATTTAACATGAAACTTAACCAGATTAACCAAGAAATTTCTTTTAAAAAAAATTAAAAAGTGAAATAAAAAAAATCTATTTTCTGCCTACTAAAATTATAAAAGAAAATTATAAAACTTAGAAATCCACAATATAAAAAGAAAACCCAGTCGTTCTTCAACAACGAACGCCACTCACAGCTTCTATACAACATTAAAGAACATAAGCCCTTACGTTTGTCCCTAGAAAGACCCACTCATGGACTTGGTACGTACTGACTACAATTAGAACCTCCTCTAATACACGAGGGTTCTTTTAAAACTAGAAAGAAATGCAAAAAAATATCTATTTCCTTTGGATAATATAAAAAAATGACACTTGAGACCCCCGGCGAAGACAAATTCTTGACATACATTGACTTCAAAGGTAGTACATAGTAGATGTAGGGGAGGGTACCAAGGAAAGGTATTTTTTATTTTCTAGTATTAAAGTGCTTCTTTTTTAATCTCTTATCCTTTTATGAGCAAAAAGAATATAATGTTTAGATTTGATCTAAGTATTAAAAATATTAAGAAAGTGCGTTAACACTACGTTTCCTGCTAAAAGGTGAAACAAAAATAAAAAACCCTAAAAAATATGTTTTAACTTAAAGTAGTAATAATAAAACAAAAGTATAATTATATTTTTTTCGTGTTGAGTTATAATAGTGATACTCAACACACAATGCCTACAGAATTTGACGTAAAATGGGGAACGGAAATGTCTTAATGGGAACGGCATACACTAGGTTCCTAAGTTACCTCTACCTACCCCATTATGAGTAGGACACGCGCGGAAGCTAAAAAATATTGTGATACAACTTCAGCCTGCCTACCGTATAGTTGACATGTTATACAGAAAATTTATTGTTAAGACACTCTGTTCTTAACATTCCGCGAAACTTTGCATATTAACTGGGGGAAATTACCTCACAGAGGTAAAATAATAGTGTTGCGTGAAGCTATTTACAACTATATGCCTTATTTCGTAATATTACAACGATTTTTTTTAGCTTCACCCTATATCACGCACATAGACAAATGGAACCTGAGAACCTTGTGTTAAAACACTTCCGTTCTCCACTTTTAACCGAATCCTGAAGACAATTCAAAGCGAGGAAACGAAAATATTAAATACATAATTTCCTCGAGTGGGAATCGAACCCATAACCTATTGCATTTATAGTCGCACACTTATACCTCTACGCCATGACTGACCTCATCTTAAATTACTACTCTAACGGAATATTGAGGACAATTCAAATAGAATTTCGCTTCTGAATGGGAATCAAACCTACAGCCATCACAAATACATACAGACAATGTACCACTTTACTCTAGGATCCCATATCAATTATATATATTTAAACACAAGTGAAGAAACTAGTGAATGCAATAATTATTATGTCTTTCGCAGTTAGAACACACAATGGTCTCCCCCTCTAGTAGACACACCGGACAGATGCACAAAGCAGACGCAGTTTTACCCGACTTTAAGGGGAAGTAAAGGGAAATTATGTGTTTAATATTTTATTACATTTTTGAAAAATGAGACTGACTGAGAGACATTTTCCAACAAAATTGCAAGCGACTATTTATCAGGTTAGAGTTAAGTTCAAAATTAACGCATCCAGCTGTGTAACACAGAAAGTAGTGTCTCGACACTAGGTTCTTTCTGCCTGAAACTCTACTTTGATTCAGACGCTGTCAATTTGCGTCACGATTGCCTCATAAACAAACTAAGAAGATATAATAAAACATGACAAGCGCGAGTCAGACTCGCCCACCGAGGGTTCCTTATTAAAGTTTCGAGCTTTTTCTGAAATTCCTTACCTTAGCCAGAGCCCTTTCTTCTGATAACTCACTTGCAGCTTACTTCAATAACATAAGTTATAATTTCTTAAGATGAAATGTGACGGAGTGACATGTCACTTCATTCAAATTACCCTCCTCCTGGAACTAAAATATCATTTTAGTTCCAGGAGGGGGGTAGTCAGAGATACCGGAGCGAAAAACACCACGGTCTCTGCAATTCATGTGTACCCTGTGTAAAAGTTGTTTAAATAATCTAAAACATAGTGTTTTCTGTATCTGGACACGTAAAATGAAAAGGCTACGGAAAATACAGAGAAATGCGCCCGAAATTTATTTATTTTCTGACAAGCCAACGCCTTTCGGTCTTGTTTTTTTTATTTTTATTTTTTTTATGTAAAAGCATATTTCAGTCCTCTACAAAGAAATAGAAGTAAATATGTGGCTAATGTGGCAACTTAAATAAAAAAATACAATTTTTACTAATTAAAGGCTATCGCTTCTACCCTGGGTAGAATTTGTTAAAATATTGAAATCTACATCCTATAATTAATCTAAACCTACATTGCAAAATGAGAAAGCACCGTTAAATACAAAAAAAAACACAACTCCATGAAGATAGAAATAAAAAGAATTACTGAAGCTAGAAATAAAAGTAGATAATTTTCCGACGAACCAAGCCTTTGGGTCTTGTTTTTACATTTTTTTCCCAGCACAGCCTACTTTATTACCCAATTATTTTCTAACTTTTTTTAAATAAAAAAAACAAAGTGATATTCTGTAAGGCCGCCGTGGTGCAGTGGTATAAACACGCGACTGTAAACGCGATGAGCGAATTATTTAATATTTTCATTTCTTCGTCTAGTAACAAAAAAGCGTGGCATTGGATCACTCAACACCCAATGTCTTGAAAACTCTCAACGGAAAGTGAGGAACAGAATGTCTTAATAACCTTTAGATACCCTACCAGAGGGGGGTTACAGCATACACCTAGAAGAAAGTAAGATTTCCTATGAAAAAAAAAAACCTACGTAAAACACATACACACGTAAACTAAAGAAACAAACAGAATTACGAGTAAATAGATAACTTTTCCAAGCAACCAGGCCTTTTGGTGTTGTTTTTACAATTTTTTTCCAGCAGAGCTCACCTCAGTCCCCTACATGTGCGACGTCGCATCTAGGACAGATCGCGGCATTATGCGAGAGCGCGTTAAACACCGATTATACGCATGCCACTCTGTCGGGCGTAGACCCCGCTCTGACTCCGACTATTGAAGGTTTAGACAGGACTTGTTGAAAAAAAATAGACATTTAAAGATTTTTTTAAAATAAATGTATTAAAAAAAAGCATTTTACCACAAGTAAAGAGTGGGAGTGGAGGGTGGAGTATATTAATAGTAAGTAGTTAATACTCAGCGAGTACTAGTTTTCATGATGTTAAGTCCACTCAACGCATAATGCGTTGAGTGGACTTAACATCACGCTTTGTCTATAACGTTTTTAAGTTAGTTATAAGTTAGCTATAAATAAAAATACAATTTATTCAAGTCAAAAACAGGACATATAGATTCAAATTAAGCTTGGAGAGAGAGGAGGAGAATTGTGAAGCAGTTGGAAAATATCTTGGAAAAGCTTTAGGTTTTTTAGATATGTTTACGTATATTTTGAAAATTATAATGGAATAAATAATAAGAGAAATGATTACACCACTCAACACTACAATATTTTAAATATTAATGGCCCAGGGACGAATAGAATATCCTAACACTGACTTCCCTCTGCCTCCCTCGTTTCATCCTGGAAAAATTATGAAGCCGCTTATGTTTTTTCTTAACCTGCCGTATCTATTCATACTGAACCCCCTACCCTCTTTGATCACACTAGGGGCGGCCTAGGCACACACTTTTATACTTAATTTAGACCACACGGTAGCATTAATGCGGCCGTGGAAACGATTATATACGGAAATGCAAACAATATTACCTAGAGACTGCCAGTACATACAATTTTAACCATTTTAGAAAGAACTCTACCTTATATACAATAGATAGAAACCAGAGATCAAATAAGAATGGACTGGTGGTGATAATTTAAAAAAAATATTTAGAAAAAAAATATATGTGCATTTTTTTTTAATTTGCGCGTAATTCTATAATTGATTGTTAGATGCGTTGTTATGACAATGTTATTGTAGGAATGGGGCTTAAGTTTTAAAAGTTTTTTTTTTATTTAGATATTTTTTCCTCTTTATCTTTGAGAGCAATTTATTATGAAAACTACTAAAGAATAATATTATGCTGAATATTTTTTTATATTACGCATTTTTCTTCGCTTAGAAAATAAGTGTGTACTTAAAGAGCTTTAGATAAACAATTATACTTATCTCTTATATACAATTACATCGCTTATTTGGTGCAACAATGACGTAATTGCACTTTAAAAAAAATCTAACGAAAATGGAGGATGGAGTGTTTTAACACTATGTTCCCTTTTGTTAGTCTATTGTGTGCAGGATACAGCGTGACACAAAAAAATACCTGCGACCAAAAATACTTTGGGTACTTTAATTGTGACATGTTTTATACAGAACTCTTACTTCCAATTAATCATGATGTTCGTTCAGCTTCACGCTACATAGCAGTGTAGGCAGAGTGAACCTAGTGTTAAGACACTCCGTTCCCCATTTTACACCGAATAAAGCACTGCGTGCTTAGTGGCGATACTCAACGACGCTCTTTGCCTCTTTACGAGAGTACGAAAATCAATTTTTTAATTAATAATAATTGATATATAAATGTAAATAAATATTTCACTACCTCTAGTGGGGATGGAACCTACAACCGTCGCGTTTACAATAACACGCTTGCGCCACTGCGCGACGACGGCCAATGACTAAGTAAATAAAAACAGGAATAAAAGAAATTGAACCTAGAATCATAGCTTTAATGTCTCAACTACTCTACTATAGCATTTACGTTTTGTAAATAAATAAAAAAATTGAATATAAAATAATATCTATATAAAAGGATGTTTTTGAAAACGAGAAAAACCATTTCTTTTTATTACAAAGTAAAAAAAGCAAGATTTAGAATCAGGTCAGAGATTATAAGGAAGATTGTACAAGAGCAATTTTTTTTCAGTTTCCCCTATTTTTTCGGCGATATGCAAAGATATAGAGGAAACTAGTGCTAAGACACTCCGGCCCCCATTTTTTGCCCAGTTTTTGTGACACTGGGTTTTGAGTGCCTATAAATACTATATGGACAGACAAGCAAAGTGATCCTATAAGAGTTCCGTTTTTTCCTTTTGAGGTACGGAACCTTGAAAACAACGAAATTTTAAAAATATATAGTATTTATATCAAGAATATAAATACAAATTGGTGTACAAAAATCCTTATTTAAAATATCAAAATAAGAAATAGAAACGTCCATTGACACTGTGTAAAATAGTGAAAACTCGAAACGTAGCCATTTTATAGTAAACGGTTAGGAGTGATTTGATTTTCACTTAAAGAGTTCCGTATATATAAAATGCGAAAAAAAAACAAGTCGTTGTGGAGTATGCAGGACATTTGTAAAAAAATAATTAATTAAAAAAATATATATTACTGTTTATAGTTTTTCAATACAACTCTGGCTGTAAGCAAGGTTGTGCACTGTAAATTCGGCTTGCACTCGAGGCAATGTATTATTACCATTTTTTTGCCCTGGCAAGAAGACAAAGCGAGGCATTGAAGCTATAAAATAAAAATGTGTGATTTCATTTTAGACTAATATTCTCTGAACACGAAGTTAAGTTGCGGAATTAATGAAAATTTTCAAAAAGTAAATAAATTTTGACTGTTTATAAAAAAAACAACTTATAATTGCGGCTTCGCCCTCGTAGTCAAATGAATATAACTAATGGTTGTGTATGACACATACTAAACGTCTCAGATAACTCCAAGCGCAGGTACCTAGAATGAATAATATTAAGCTATTATAACAACAGATTTTTTTTAAATAAGAACCAGTAGTAGTTCTTGAGATTAGGGCATTCCTATACGGTACCCTAAAAACTATTTTCCTGATTTCAGTCATTTAAAGACTTCTTTAAAGTTTGTAAAATTGTATAACAAATAAAAATAGTTTTTTGGTGTTTTCATTAAAACGTAAAATACTATTTAAAAAGAAGAAATATTTTTGAAATACTATTTGTTATTTTTCGTTTTAATGAAAATGACGATATGATTATAACTACAAGCGCAGCGTTCGGTTCCATCACTCAACACTGTGCCACATGACAAAATTCGAAGAAAACGCAATGGGGACCTAATGTTGAGACCCTTCGTTCCCTACATTCTATGTTTTTTATTACTCTTATATACATATATGGGTCATAATCAGAAAAAGTGCACATTTTGTGTCTTTTCTTGTCCCGCTACTTTGAATGCGTTTTAAAAATACAATTTTAAAGATAATTTAAATATTTTGCCATTTAAGATAAATTTACTTATTAACTTAAAGATTTTTGTAATATTTTAAATGTATTAAGGCTTTTAATAGTATTTTTTGTTAGTTGCAAAAAACTTTTCAAAATGCTTCCATACAATTTTTCGTGCCCCATTCACCACTTTACTTTTTAAAAATTGATTTGTTACGAATATTTATGGTTTTATTTGATTTCAGATATGTTTATATTACTTTACTTTATGCATAATATTAAATAGAACTACCTTTATTGATACATTATTTAATAAATAATATATATTAATTAACTAAATTTGTCCCAAAATATTGTCTTTTTGTTACTCAGGGCTAGTAACGTACAATTAAAATATGAACGCAATTATTTTGGATGGTGTTTAGTATTAGTTTTTATTGCGGCACCGTTATTCTAAAAGTCAATGCTGTCGTAGCTACAACCAGTAGTGTTCTCGCAGCAGTTGAGGGGTTCAAATCTTTTAAAGGGAATGCGTAAAATTACATCTCAGGGTTATAAACGGCTTTTATTTTGGTAAGTATTCTATAATTTCGTTTTCTTGTTTATGTTATTTGCTTCTTTTTACAAAATCTCAAAAAAGAACGTCAGTGCTTGCACATGCAAAACGTGGCTTATGAGCAAATATTTAAAAAGGTTAGAATTTCTCAGACTTCATTCTCAATTTCGTTATATTTCGTTACGTAACGAAACTGAGAAAATATGAAGCCTAGTTCACAATTACGGTACCAATGTTTTCTTATATATGTTTATAATAAAATTTTATCGAACCGGTGCTTGTATATGGAAGATATGTATATAAGAAAAAAAAATTAGACTGGCATATGAAAAAAACTAATTAGTAGTTTTCATAACGTAAAGTAACCAAAAATAATGATTTTTTAAGTTTTTTTGCTTTGTTTGCTTGTTTGTCTATGTGTTTGTGCACGCTAATCTCAGAAACAGCTGAACCGATTTAGTTAAAATTTATTTTTATTCTTTCTGAAATTAGTTGTGATTTTGTGATTATTATTTTTTGATATATATTTTTGTATTTTCAGTAAGCGTAAGCTCCTATGTCAATGCTGAAACAAATGCTTTTTTTTAGATATAGAGAACGTCTTAAAAGGACCAATCCTATTAAATATGAAGATATGCGGAATAAACACTTACAAAGAATTAAACTTAATTCCAATGATAACGACTCAAATTTTGATATATTTTAAAGTGAATTTAATTTTATCATTAACTTTGTGATCTCTAACTAGAAATATAAGTTTATTACGTTACGAACTAGCATTATTATATTGTTAATATTCTCACTTTGTTATGTTTTCTTCTTACATTTATAATCAGTTAATTCAACGATTGAACCTTTAAAATATTGATCTGTGTCTCATTAAATAAAAAAAAACAATAGTTTTATTCATATAATATCGTTATTTTGTTGTGTATAATGCCTTATGTCATCAGTTTCGTAACAAACTTTATCAGTGTTGTTACTTATCAGTTACGTTACGAATTCGAAAATGTCCACTTTTCTGATTATGACCCATATATCATCGTTCGTTTTCTAAGAAAGTAAAATAGGCTAAAGCTGTATGAGACTAGTTTTTTTACCTTCCCGCTGTATCCCGCTGCGCTTTCTTTTGCTTCTAGAGAGATATAATGAAAATAACTCATTCTACCAAATAGGACTCAAACCCAGAACTGCCGCGCTTACAGCCAGATGCTGTGCTGCGACGACTAGGTTTACATACATTATATACTCTATATAATATAGAAAACAAAGAAAGTACTTTAAAAACACCTGAAAACATTTGTTTCATTCATTTATTAGAATGAAAATGTAAAAAATCGTTTAAATGAACCAAAAGTGAATGTACCTTCATTTCTTCCACGTTTAAATGTACCGTTTTACTTGAATGCCGACAAACCTAGTTCCTTTAACACAGAGCCTGTATTATATATATATAGTAATAAAATGTGTAAATATTTCTGTCTGTGTATAAAAAAAATATACATATCTTTACGCTGTATCCCGATTATAGCAAGATAGAGGAATTTCTCTTATCATTTTTTTAAATTTTGGAATTCCGTTGCATTACAATAACTATCGTTGTTCCAATTATTGTTTCAGCTGATCTCCACTGATTCTCCACTGATTTACGTGGACCTCCTTAATAGAACGCCAACAGTCGCGAGCATCCATCCCCACCATCCATACCCACCACTTTTTTTAAAGAATGATTCACACTATACTTGTTCGCTCCAGGTTCGATTTCAGTATGTTATCTATTCTATATGAGATCCAATCACATATAACAATACACACAACTGTTACTTTTACAATGTTTTTCCCTACTTATACAATATTTACATTTATTCCCTGTGGCAACGAGGTAAAGCACGGCGTCGAGTTTCGCCACTCAACATGCAATGCCTTCAGAATTCGTCTGAAAGACAAGAAAGGAAGTGTCTTAATGGGAATGAAGTGTCCTAACATACACAGGTTCCCAAGATCCCTCTGCCTACCCTGCTATGTGTGACATTAGTATGAAGCTTAGAAAAGAAGAAAGGTATTGACGGAAGAAAACTTAGTGCCCGTTCCCTACTTTTCGCCCAAGTTTTTCGGAACTTAACGCCAAGCTTGTCTAATTGTGGATCGAACCCGCAACCTTCGTTTTCACAGTCAAACACTTCCCTACATATATATAATATAATATACACATACATATCCACGAGATCAAGCCTG
Source organism: Heliconius melpomene melpomene (assembly GCA_000313835.2). Taxonomy (NCBI): domain Eukaryota; kingdom Metazoa; phylum Arthropoda; class Insecta; order Lepidoptera; family Nymphalidae; genus Heliconius; species Heliconius melpomene. The sequence continues at coordinate 23,096 of HE670787.1, read as the reverse complement.
TGTAAATGCTCAAAGCGTTTCAAGCACTCTTTAGAACATTTGAGTTGAAACAAGTAAAAATCTCTGCAAAATGCGTGAGTTATAAATTCCCTTGGAATATTATGAAAGCGGAAAAGTTGACTTTTTATTCCACTCTTTATAGGGTAACTATGAATAACTGAATACGTTAGATGTGTGGTACATACATACATACATACATACAGACTTACATATAATATACATGTACATTTGTATGATATATGAGTAAAACTTTATCTAGTAATGAGGTTAAAGCGGTAAAATATTATAATTTCGTATTAATTGGAATCAGAACACGAAATGCTACAGTCTATCATCAACATCATCGTTGTCAGTCATCAACCTCTTTATACATGTCCTCCGGGGGTCCTCCGTGGGCGCGTAGGAATGGAGGGAGGCCGGATAGTCCGTGCCCACCCCAGAAATATTACTAACAAAAGCAAGGCATTAAAAAACGCGCGCAAAAGCTAAAATATTTTATTTGCTTTATAATATGTTAGGAAAACTATAATTTTTATTATATTCACGCATGCTGTATGCGCAGGGTAGACAAAGGGAACCTAGTGTTAGAATATTCCGTACCCCACTTTCTGTCACAAATGGCGAAAAGTCTCTTGTCCGCTATGGCAAAAATAAATCATTGCCCCGAGTAAGAATCGAATCCACAACCATCCTAATTAGAAAAGCACTATTTCAACAATATATTACATATATACATATATGTATGTGTGGATAATTCAATTCCAAAGTTCAAATTTATGCGATCACCTAGCCCACCCCTAGCCCTTTACTTTAAACTCATTTAAAAGTCCGTCGCCGCGTTTGAGCAAATATAAAACAATTTCAATAGAAAACCTTCGAACTTTGGACCTTGGCACGCTTGTAGTGGTCAAGCTTCAAAAAGCTACTTGAATTGTATATACAAACTTTTATTATATTTAAATTATACGATAGGAGATGTATTGTTTTATAGTTGAGAGTGAAAAATATTGTAATAATAGCTAAACTGAACCCACCCTAATTATAAACAAATATTCTGTAAGTTTATAAGAAAAAAAAATTAAATGGCATTGTTTAGAATCCTCTAACTTCAATACATTTCTAGTTCATGAGTGAATGAAACTTTATAATGTGATAGAAAGCTTCACGTCGTATCACACACATAGCAGGATTAGCAGAGAAAAATAAGTGTTAAAACACTCCATTTATACCTTGGAGACATTTGTGCTAACAGAGCAATGGAATGTAAATATAAAGACGAATTTAAATAAAAATGTATTTTTTTTTAAATGATTTATTATTTAGCAATAGTCAATTAAAATTATATTGGAAACAATCATAGCATAAGCATATTGCTGAAAAGCCGACCTTAAACAAAGAAAAATTAAAAAAAAAAAACAATAAAATTTTTAGCCTATATTTCAATGACCGTAGAGTCTTTATTTTTTTTTTCAAAGTAACAATTGTACCTAGTGGCATACGGAATGACCTAACCCCATGTAATTGAGCATAGACAATGCACAATTTTTTTTAATAAAGAAAAAATACACACTGGCCGCCGTCCAGGCTAATAAAATGCTTTTTTTTAATAACGAATATTTTTTTGTGGTAGAACTGTCAATTTTGACGTTTTATCATTGTTTTTTATTTCGATATTCAAAAATATGGTATATTTTGACAGTTTACCAACTTACCAAAGTTTGACCATCTGTAATTAATTAATTTTTAAATGACAGAGAATTTGAATTTAAGTCGCTGCTTTTTTCTTTACTTGTTTGTTATAGACACCTAGCAATTCCACCGTCATTTCAAATCCAATGAAATCGAAAAAAAGAAAATACTCTTCCCAACACATATTCAACTGAAAATGGAATCCGTAACCATCACCAAGCTTAAACACCACCCAAAAATAAAAATAAAAAACAAAAATAGGCATTAAAGTTCATCATACAAAAAATAATCTATGCCCAAACTGGACTTCAAACAAAAGGGTAAAGAAATTAATAATTCAATCCTCATATAAAGTACTAAGAGTGCTTCAGTACTGGACGCAGCTGTACATTGTACATACACATTACACATACCATAAAGAACGTACGCAAACGATAAACAGCCTAGGGCAATGCTTTATTTTATAGGTTTTTTTAACTATTTACACATATGTATGTGTGTATTTTATAATGTCAATAAGTTCCCAGGTTCCCTCTGCCTACTAAGTCTACTAAGCTAAGTGCGGGATACAACGGGGTACATTATAACCGATTCAATACTCCTTTCTCTCATTATCATCGGTGCAGTTTTAGTTGTAAACGAGACGATTGTGGGTTCGATTCCCAGCCATTAGATTGTTTTATATTTATTTCCTCGGTTTGATAACAAAACAAAGTGCTGCATCCAATTAAAACACTCAACACAAAAATAAAAAATTAGGTGGTGCGTAGTAAACAGAGTGTTAGCACTACGTTTCTTCTATCTGCACTGCTATGCTTCACGATATATCGCGCATATAACAGGCTCCGCTGCTCACTTTCATCCGAGACACTACGTGCACGTGTTGAGAAGCGGAACTCAACGCAGCGCCTTGTTTTATTGGTAGAGCGATCAAATAAAAAAGATTCAGTCCCTCAAACGGGAATCGAATTCGCAACCGTCTCACTTACAAACACGACGCCCTTTAAAATTATTAACATGCTTTTCTAAAGCAATAAATGAAACACAGAAAAGCTTTAAATGTACCAAAACACTTTTCTTCTACTTTTTTTCTATTTCTCCTCAAGTATTTCTTCGTAATTATAACATTAAAAAGAATATAATACTTGCTAAGTATGGTCGTCGCTCTCCCTTTGCCACTTGACATCGCGAAGAAAAAAAAATATGATTCAACCAAGAATGGGGTAACTTGATACACTCTGCGTAGATTACTTTCATTTTGCAAAAAAAAGAAAAAAAATAACGTTTTGTTTTTTAAACTTCGCTGCCTTGAAGTATGGGGATGAGTGTGAAGTAGAATTTTATTATGACAATATTTCTTTTCTCATTCCGGAGAAAGAATTGTTTTCATTTCTACGCTCTGTACTAAGATATAACGCGGCGTTGAGTTCTGCAACTCAACGAGCAATGTCTTGAAAATTTGGTGGTGTTTTGGGAACAGAGTGTCTTTAAGGTTTAAGGTTTTCGTTCTTCCTCCACTGTCATGTTCTTATATGAGAAATATTATCTAATCCAATGACAGTATGGATGCTTTTGTTGTCTTTTATAAGAATATATTTAACAGACTGAGATCGCACCGAAAAGGAACCTTTATCCTCTCTTAATATGCATACCTGCTATATATGGGATACAGAGTAAAACTATAAAAAAAATATATATTTCTTTAGTTTTATCTTTTCGAATGGTTATTTATTGTATGGAAAAAACAAAGAAATTGTACAAAAATACTTTTAGCATACGGCACTTCAAAATATTTAATTTCTAATTCTTTGTTTTTTACGCTTCACGCTATATCCAGGGTAGCCAGTGGGAGAAGAGTATGAAAACACTCCGTCCCCATATTCTTTATTCGTTATTTTTGTCATTACTTTCTCTATTAATTTTTTTTTACAAAATTATTAGCTATAAACATATTTTTATCTGGTACTTGGTTTAGAACTAGACATAATTATCTCTGCGTATTTAATTTCTAAGAGAGCTTTTGGACTTCTCTCCTACTCTCAATGAGATATTACCTTTAAAAGAAATAGCGATTAGTAGGTAATATAGCAAAATACTATACTTTTATAGTATAGGTGAATTGTTTTAAATAGACTGAAGAGAACGTCTATCTCAATAGCAATTAATTATAAGAAACCACCTCCTAAGTGATTTGAGGAAAGCAGTAACTTGTAGGCAAAAGGCGTTTTTTTTTTAATTTTATCATATTTTTTTTATAGCTTGGAATTTTTTTTTTTTAGTAGACTGTAAAGGCGAAGGTTGCTGGTTCAATCTTTATTCAGACGGATGAAATTATTAGCATTTTCTCGCTCTGAGAGCTCAAGACGAAGCACAGCGTTGAACTCCTCCAGTCAATACGTAGTGTTCCGAATCCGTACGGTAAATGGAGATTGTCTTTTCTCTGGACTCAATTTGGAAGAATATGGAAGAAATATAATGCGAAAAAATTGAAAGAGGATTTTATGAGAATTTTCTATTATTCAATCACGACATTCAGTGGTGCCAATCAACGTGCAATATCTCAAAACTTGGGCAAAACTGAGGAACGAAGTCACACAAGTAGGCAGAAGGAACCTAATGTACGTTAATACATTCCCTCTGCCAAATGTCTTTGTATTAATTAATATAACATTTATAGTATTGTCAGTTTAATAGATAACTGATATAATAATACGATCTTAAATTTAGTTTAGTTTAGCTTTAGCTTTTTCAGGAGTCGACGTAGACGTCGAAAAAGATCCTAATGTTAAAACAGTTCGTTATACGTTTTCTTATTTTTTAATTGTTATCATTCGTAGAGTTGAACCTTATTTTTGTAAAGTTGGAAAATCTGTTGTTTTTCCTTACTTAGCCTCAACCAAAGTATTTTAAGTGCGCTATTAGGTCTAACACAGGAATGAATGGTCGATTTTTCTAATACAAATTTATTCCATTAAAAGAAAAAAAAAAATTAAGTAGGTATAATAAATGGCATCCTGAGAATAAAAGTATTTATTATATAGGAAAAAAAAAATAACGAAATTTTTCAATTTGTATCTTAACGCTGTATCCCACATGTAGCAAGGTAGATAGAGCCAAAAAAAATCAATTTTTGAGATTGCTTTGTCTTATTACCAAAGCCAAAAAAATAAAACATTTCTTTTCCCCGAGTGGGAATCGTACCCGAACCGAATCAAAAGAAAAATCTGCTCAAATTTTCATTAATTTCTGGTAGAAAATGTCACTTTTGAATAGTTAAGTACATAATATAGTGGATTATTTTTGTGCGCTCAAATATTATATGACGACATTTAAAACTAAGGGTCCGTCGTGATACAAGCGGACAGTCACATACTGTCCCAAACGTTACAGTTATGGGTTCAATTCCCACTCGGGGAAATAAATTATTTTCTTTTTTCTCCTTCAATCAATTCTTCGAGGTTTCTGGTAGAAAGCAGAGAATGGCGTGTCTTGATACCTGTAACATTTTTTTATGTTCGTTTTCTATACAATTTCAATTTCTCCTATAAGCAAAAAGTACTCATTTTTCTAAAATAGGAGATTTGGAAATCTTCACGTAAAATCCATTATTAATTTCTAAATACAAACAGTATTTTAATATTAGGTTCCCTCTGCCTACTCTGCTATATACGATATACAGCATGAAGCTAAAAAAATAATAATTCTTCGCATTAGCAAAGACAGTTCGCCATTTTAGAAATAAAAAAGATGGCTGGTAAGTGAAAAATAACTAACACGCGACATACGGGAGATGCGTGCGTGAAGATAAAAAAAAATCAGCTTACACTTATTCACGCCTAGGCAAAAGGATACCCGCCCTTTTTTTATCTACCGCCATATTACATAGACATTTAATAGGGCACCGACTTGTGTAGTACGCGGATAGGGTATGTGTACACAAGTGTAATCATTAATATTATTTTTTGTTTTTTTTTTTACTCTTTTATGTTTTTGTGGAAAGACTTTTAGTGATACATCACTCTGCTCTCCTTTTTAATAAATATTCGTTAAAATTGTATACCTATTGGATGTGGAACTAAAAATTGTGTTCCTAATCTAGTAAAAGCCTAATCCTTCTTCTGTATACAAATAAATAGTATTAATATACTTTAATAATTAAAAAAGCAATATTCTCTCTCGTCTGCTAGTGTAACCCAAGCCTAACAAGTAACCATATAAAATTCCTACCATTTCAAAGTGGGGTAAAAAGTTCAATACACTTTAGTACATAGGAAACGCACATAAGGGTAGGATCTAGGGGTGACATTGTCCATAGCAGCTACAACCAAGAATCTAGCCATACAAACTGTGAATGCCTAGAAAACTAGAAAAACTTAAGGACTACTATGAATTATGAATAGATTTAATTTGTATGAGAATGGAATTTATGGGGGAACGCTTTGGTTTTCGCCGTGTGTAAATTTTTACTCTTTTTACATGTCTTTAATATTTTTTATTCTAAAAAATAAAGAAAAGATATCTAAGAAAAGGTGGAGGGAGATTTTATTATTCTAGTTATACATTAATCTATTCTCCATATCCAATGTATACGAGTATGTGGCGGAAGCACAGCGGATTGCTGTATAAGGTTACGTTTCAGTTCTGGATTCAATTCCAGCCCAGGGGGAAAATTATATTCATTCTATTGCTCTGGTAACAAGATAAAACGCGACGTTGAGCTCCGCTTTTCAACACAATGTTTCAAATGACGGAAATAAATTCAAATTCAATTCAAATTCAACCTTTATTTATTAAAGCTTTATTCAAAATTAAAATATAAATTTAAATTGTCTGTTTATCCGGCGTTTATTTTTGACACGCCAATTAACACAATTTACTTTGCTAAAATATCAGCGTGCTATGTATGGCGTTAAAACTATTTTCATGTTATAAATATTTTAAAAAATATAATATGTATATTTAAAATTAGTTATAATTTTTTAACTCAAAAAAGGAGAGTGCGTGAGTGAGGGAAAATTTAGGCAGGAATATAATGTTGGGACGGAGGAATCTCCGTCCAATTTCCTAGAAAACAGGATAAAGAAGTTATCTTACGCTATTTTTTGCTGCTATTGTCGGAAAACATATGAAACTCATCATTTTAAATAATTTCTTCCCCTAAGTGAGAATCGAACCGACAACAGACGCGCTTACTGTCACGCTCCTGAACCACGATGACCTAACAAAAATATTGTTTCCTATTTAGTATAGACGATTAAAAAAACAAACATTCGACGTCATCAACATTCCCTTATACTTATTTAACATATTTTTCCTTTTAAAATATTCGCTGTGTTCCCTTAAAGAGGTTTTAATGTCCTTCCGAAACCTCTCGGCTGAATCCGACCGCTATCTTGACCTTTTTAGTCTGTATATTTAAAAAAAAAAAGAAATATGAGGAGTTCTTGAAAAAATGGCGCCGCCCCTGAGGACTGCGAGGAGTGCGTGAATTGAAATAAATGTGAAATGAAAACAAAATGGACGGAATTCTGTTTTCATAATAAGGTATAACTATAGGATTTTTTTATCTAGAAGATATATATTTTTTTCTAATGTACCTACTGGTCGTAAAGTTTAATATATAAAAGGACATCAATGTCTTTTACCTAAATATTCTGTTTATAATTACGAGTGAAGCGAGCGGGGGACAAAAGGATATTTCATTTATCTAATATTAATTAAGAACGATTAAATACACGAAGAATATTTATTAACAAGGGAATAATAACTTTTATACCTTCTATAAGATTATGATGAATTTCATTAATATTTTGTAGTATTTGATTTAGTAGTAGTGTCCTATATTTCCTTTTTTAGGGTTCCGTGGTTCATAAGAGAAAAACAGAACCCTATAAGGATTCCGTGTTTTTATTTGAATTACTTTGTTGTCCGTCTATCAAGTCCATATGTCATGAGATCAGGATTTTAGGAATTTCAGGATTACCGTCCCTTGGACTACAGAAAACATCAAGCTTCTAAGTAAACGCAATCAAAAGATACGTATTTATGCATTTTTTTGCTGCATTTTGGATGAAAGTCGCCACGAAATCAATACTTATATATTACTTCCCATGAACTTACAAAATTTAGGACTACAAACAAAGAACAAAGGAAAACTTCCGAAAAGTGAAAATTTACCAACTTATACTTGTAGTTCCTTTCATATAAAATGAGTGCAAAAGATAGCAAACTTAAGTATGTCAATTTTCTGCCATGTTTTGATATAGGTACTCTTTTCTTTACATTTTCTTTGTAACAGTTTGTAAGAGATTGCTTGAAACTGTAAGAGTTTTGTAGTCAAGCATATATGTCTGTTTATATTTGTTGTGTTCCTTTAATGTTTTTATACAGCCTGTATATATTTTAAGAAAATATATTTAATATTAATTAATTGAATCAAAATGAGTCTTTATACTAGTAATAGAAGACGTTATAGACGAAGTTGCTGGTTTAAAGTTTTAATTTATTTTAATTTTAAAATTTAAAAATACCTTTAAAACTAAAAATATGTTTTTAGCTTCAGAGGCAGAGTATGCAGAGGGAACCTGAGAACCTAGTGTTAAGGCACTCTGTTCTCATTAAGACACTTCCGTTCCTCACTTTCTGCCAAATTCTAGAGGCACTGAGTGTTGAGTAGCAGAATTCAACGCTGCACCTTTCCTCGTTACCAAAGCGAAGAAATGAAAATATCAAATATTTAATTTCCTCGAGGAAACGAACCCACAACCAAATCGAACAAAAAATATGTGGAATTAAATTATTTAAATTTTGTAAGAACACAGCAACTGAGTTTGTTGCCGGTTCTCCTCAGCAGAACTGTCTCCTCAGTCGGTGGCAGCTTTATGTTTGTGCGAAGGTTCAAAAGTGCTTACAAAAGTCTATTTGATTAGGAAATATTGACACCCAACCCTGGGCTCCCTCTTTTACCTTGCTATGCAGAAAAAGCGTGAAGCTGTTTTTCCTTTTTAATTTCACCCATTTTTAATCATGGACGTTTCTAGAGATATACTCTAGGGGGGCCAGAACTTTACATTTAAACATATTTGTTAGTAAAATTTCTGGGATGGGCACAAGACTAATCTGGGGTGGGCACGGATCACCCGGCCCCCTCTGTCTCTAAGCCCAATTTCAGCAGATCTAATGGAGACCAAAGGTGAGAGGGGAAACCCTGGAATGTCTATTAGTAAAATCATGATTTTGGACTCGTTCGTTTATAGATTCGTTCCAATATATTCTAGATCTGATGATATTACTGAAAGTACCATATGGAAATGATCGTGGCATGTTTTTAGTTTTATAAACTTAGGTATAATTTGATTTTTAATTGAACCCACTACAACCTAGACAGTCTAGATAGCAAATTAAATCTACCTAGATAAAAGAACCTAGTGTATTTAATGACTTAGTTTTCCCATTGCCTATAAAGTAGAATGGAGGTGCCTACTCGCATATGACGAGGTGTTTGACGACACCCCAGATACAGTGCAGGGTTGACACAAATACGCACTTTTTACGCATATTTTTTTTTTATTAGATGGGTAGTGACAGGACACTGTTATTTAATTCTTGTATTAAAATAGCTTCAAGTTTTTTCGTGCAAAGTAGACTTAAGAGACTCGGCTCATATCTACTTTGCATAAAGGTAGCTGCATCTTATCACATTTTTAAAATAAAAAAAAATCAACTTTACGCTGTATCCCGCACAAAGCACCGTAGGCAGAAGGAACCTCGTGTTGAGATACTCTATTCCCCACTTTCCTCCGAATTGAGGCAATGCGTGTTGAGTGGTGGAACACAACGCCGCATTTTGCTTCGACACCAGAGCGAAGAAATGAAAATATAAATTTAAATAAATATTTCCTTTTCTGGAATGGAGATCGAACCCGCAACCAGTCATATAGAGAAAAAATATCCTTAATATCTAATCCTTGATAGCAACCCTATACCTAGATTCCCCTAGTGATGTACAACAATAGCGCCCTGGGGTAGTAATTAAAAAAAAAACGTGAAACCGTGCTAGGGCGTGAATTTTCACGCGCACTCGACACATGTACGCATTTCATCACGAATAAGGGTTATATTGAAATAGAAATGGGGAAATATAAATGGAAACTCAATGTGATGTCATTAATTAAAAAATATATATTTAATTTCTTTTGTGTTAAGGATGTTTGGTGTACGGTCTTTGTCTTGTAAATGACTTTCTTCTATTGATTCTCAGATTTGTGTCGACGATTATCGGTTGCTTTCCAAGCTTTTATGTATAGGTACACTTGTATTAGAAATAATAATTTAAAAGAATATGAACAACGCGATAATTGTCAAATCGACAGTTGTGGGTTCGATTTCCACTCGGAAGAATGAATTATTTTCATTTTCTCGCCTGCATATAGCAAACAAAGAGAGAGGTAGTGTTAAGACATTCCATTTTATAATAATAAGATAAAGTGTAGTGTATAGAGTTATATCAGATTTCATTAAAATAAAAATTATTAAATGATAAATAACAATTTAAAAAATAATACAATTATTTAAAGAGGATACAATTCAATTCTACAAAGAGCTCATTATGGTATAATAGATGCATCGTCTGAATGTAAACGAGATGGTTGTCCAGCTACTGCAAGAAAAATCGCGGCGTTGAGATACGCCAATCAACTTCCAATCTATCGCATTGACGAAAAGCTGAGAACGGACTGTCTTTACACTGGGTTCCGCCTACACTGCTATAACCCCGCAACCCGCATTCCCGCATGAAAACCGGGAAGCTGAAACAAAATAAATATGTAACATACATATAGAATGTAACATAATAATTTCATTAGAAATATTGTAATAAGGTTAAGTAAAAACTTATATAACTCGACTCGTACCATGCAGTGTGCGTCGTCCCTCAGGAGCAACGCCCTTTTAATATTCTAATATACCCGCGAGATAATATTTGCAATAGTGTGATAGTATGAAATATTATGCTATCAGGAAATGGGATTGATCTAGATTTTTTTATATGTATTTCACGCTTTATCCCGCGTATAGCAATGCGGGCAAAAGGAAGACTCTCAGGAAACACTCTGTTCCCCATACACCGCCTAATTCTCGGGAAACTGAATTTTGAGTGGCGTAAATCAACGCCGCGCGTTGTCTTGTTGCCAGAGAGAAGAAATTAATTTTTCATTCGCCCGAGTGAAATCGAACCCATAAGCGTTGCATTTACAGTCACTCTGTGCTGTTCTGCCATGACAGCCTCGATCTATTAATACTTTAGCTTTATTCTGCATTTAACATAATAGGCAGAGAAAACCTGGTGTTAAGACACTGCATTTTATTCCAATTGAAGATATGTTTAAACTTTAAAATCATTAAAACATAATTTTGTTTGAATCAATTTAGGTACTAGTGAAAACCGCATTTAAAACGGTCCAGTCGTTTGAAAGATCTACGAATAAGATCGGTGGTAAACAACTGTTTTATTAAACGGTTTTATTTAAGCTCACCCTGTTTGTTTGTATGGGTCAAATTTAGTAATTGAAATTTGGTATACGCCTTTGATTCTGGTGACAATACAATTATCCATATTCGATATTATTGTGAATCCAAGATGGCCGCCGCCACAAGATGGCGGACAACTTAGTTTTTTTCAATCCCATCAATATGGGTATCAAATGAAAGGGCTTGTCAAGTAGAATTCAGTGCACTATACAAAAAAAAGTTAATTTTTTTTTTAAGTTAAACGGTTTTATATTGTAGATAAATAAAATCGTGGGGCACGTCCGTAGATTATCTTAACGTTATCATTTCATTATTCAATGAATATGATACAGTTAATCCCAAGGTCATCCAAAAGTCATTTAAAGTGGACATGCCCCACGATTTTATTTATCTGCAATATAAAACCGTTTACCTTAAATTTTTTTTTTTACTATCTAAAGATACTTTGTCAATAATATAAGACTGAGAAAATTATGCGAATATACAACATATATCTTCATCTCCCGTATGGTCTAGTGGCTAGGATACCTGGCTTTCACCCAGGAGGCTCGGGTTCGATTCCCGGTACGGGAAAAAGCTTTTTTATTTATTTATTTTTATTAATATATTTTTATAAAATATTATAATTTTCTTTCTATCTTTTATATTTAAAATATTGTCTTTAATTTTTCATATTCTATTTGAGGTCGTCATGGCGCGGTATGATAGCGTCTGGTTGTAAACACGGCGGTTGTAGGTTCAATTCAATGTTGGTAATTAATTATTTTCATTTTCTTACTTTGGTAACAAGCAAGACGCGGCGTTCAACTCTGCCGCTCAACACGCTTTATTTGATAATTAGGTAATTCGTGGAGAAGAGAGTATCTTAACATTAGGTGTCCTCTGCCTGCTTGCCTGCAACATGTGAGTGTATCTCACGAAGGTGAAGAAAAATATATTTTAAAGATTGCTTGTTATATGAAAATGCCGATCGACATCGAATGCTCCTTTAACATCATAAACGTGAAAGGTCGTGGATTCGATTCACACTTGAAGAAATGAAATATTTAAGTTTCATTTAATCGCTCTGGTAACGAAGCAAAACGCGGCGTTGAGTTTCGTCACTTAACGCGAGATGATTTGGTCTAACCACCGAGGACGCAAAAGACCGTGCAAAGTTAAGTAGGTTGAGTAGGAAGGCAGACCCTGGCAATAGCCGGAATTAATGCCAGGAGGAAGACGAAGGCTTAACACGAGATGTTTCCAGAGTTCGGCGGAAAGTTGAAAACGGAATTGTCTTAACATTAGGTTCCCAGGTTCCCTCTGCCTATCCAGTTACGTACCGGGATATAAAAAATATATTAATAGAAAAAGTACACCTTTATTGTCTCAACACAGAATTCGAATCAACGTCAATCTGAAGCCATATAAAGTAACCAACAAAACAATTTAAAAAAAAATAGCTCCTCTAACAAGTAAAGAGCCGCATTGAGAAATAAAAAAATGAGCTATTATTATAAGAAAAAGTAAAAATATTTTTAGCTTTTTTTTTATTGAATACTTTCTAAAGATATTATTTTGATAAACAGCGTCGACTGTAAATCGTAGGTTCGATTACCACTCCGGGCACGGCGTTGATACGCCTAATGTCTTAAATATTTAGGTGGAAAATGGTAACAGTAAAGCAATAAAAAATCCTATTAGGAAACTATTATTTTTTTAACCGTTTGGAAATTATGGCTCATATTAAAAATACCTCAATAGAAAACGAACCTGTTACCACATATAAACCGAACAAATTTCAGTCTTTGCCATATTTATTCATACCACATATGATATAATTTATTAAAAGAAAAACTTAAAAGCACTCCATAATAAGCTAGCGACAACAGCCGCGGGCCCTTACATGTCTACGTCGATATGCGGTTTGAAACGCATTTTTTTTTATAAAACTCTAAAAAATACTTAAATTTCAACCTTAAACCTTTGAAATACGTACTATTGTAGTGGAAAAGTTAAATGTGCATATCGAAATTGTATAAAGACATTCAATTTTGAGCTTTATTCACTCGTATTAAGGCTTTGAAGATAGCAAAAAGGGGTGTTTTGTAGGGAATTTTCTCTACAAAATGTGAAACTCAAGTTATTTCAACTCTACGTGTTAGAAAATAAGGATATTGTAGCGTTTCCATGCATTTGCATGTGTTGGTTGGAAGGGTGCGTGTGGGCTCGTTTCCATTGTACACTGGTTGTTTTTTAGCTTCCCTCTATACACCACATACAGAATAGGAACCTAGGCGGGAACCTAGTGATAAGACACTTCGTTCCCTACGTCCATTATAACGTCTTTATCCATCGGTGTTTATTTATGATCGTTTGTATTTTGGAGACCATCGCCTCAACTGAACCTTAATATTTAGCTTCTCATGATGTTCGATTCGATTTTGGCGAGCTACGATTGAGGTATCAAGCAATTAGGATTTAAGTGTACTAGCAATATGCTAGTCACAATTTTATCGTTGTGGGCAAACCAAGGTGCATCGGCAATAGTATCTAAGAAGTGATTTTGAAAACTATAGTAGCTAATTAGTGCTGAGAACTAGAGTATCTGCAAAACTGCAAAACGAGAAAATATAAATAATTCATTACCCTTAGCGGGATCGTATACACAACCATCGAGATTACACTTAATCACTGTAACCACGCCACAACGACCTCCATATTTATAAAAATAAAATAAACAATATAATATTAATCTAACAAACCCTACAACAAAAATGAAACAATGGAACCACACAACCGTCTTGAAAGTGCGTACGGTGAGTAAAACCCTTATAAATACTTTGTACCTGCATGCACACATGCATATATACATGCACACATGCATATATACATGCACACATGCATACATACATGCATACATGCATATATACATATATAACACAAGTACATACAAACGTATATAATTACAACGTTAGTTTTTATAACTTCAGTGACCGCCTTCAAACACCTTTCTAATGAGAGGGTTCTCTCCTTATATAAAAGGTACCTTATATGCTTATATGTTTTAGCAATAGTTATTAACTGCGACTTCGCTTGCGTGAACTATGAAGCCCGGTGTCCACGAGAGGAGCGGACCCATTAATGACTATGTTAAACTCACAAGAGTAAATTGCTTACTTGAATTTCGACTAACAAATGAGTTGCTCTATTTCTAAGTTAAAATTGTTAATTGTAATTTGTAACAAATGTTGGCAGTTAAAAAGAGTGGCCATGAGTTTCTTTGCCTGGATCTTCTCATGAGCCCAACTATTTGAACGGGCTTTTTTTAAGTCAAAATTGCACATTTTTTTGGTTATTTTAATTTTCATTTTTTTTACTTTTTTGACATGTCCAAGTAAATGTTAAGCATTTTTATGGAATAAAGATATTTTGACTTTGACTTTGACTTCGAAATATATATAATAATACAGTTTTAGGGAGCGGAGAGAAATAACGTAATTGTGGAAATGTTATGAGTCCATTCCACCTAATCATTACCACCTCATTTGTCTTTCGCGGTGGAAACCGGGCTTCATATTCGAGATATTGATAGCATTTCAAGATATCCTCTTTTAGGGTACTCCTCAAGGAATCTACATGACAAATTCCAGCGTTCTACGCCGCGTAGTTATGGCGGTGTATTGTATGTCAGTTCCTCTGAATTTCATAGTTAATTTTGTTAAATATTAGAACTTTTAAATACGACCACTGTCAGATACATTATGTATATCAATTTTTCATCAAAATAATTAATTTACTCGAGCCAGTGGCGCATCGTCTCACTGTAAAGTAACCATTCTCACTCGATGCAATGATTTATTTTTATTTCCTCGTTCTGGCAACCAAGCAAAACGCGGCGTTAAGATCCGCTACTCAACACGCTATATTAAAAAATTAAGGCGGAATACGGAGTATCTTCCAACTCTTAATCTCTCTTAGATCTCTAATATTGATGGATTCTTTTGTAGTGTAAGAAAAGACTTTATTATTACTACAACACTTCTGGTATATAATATTTTTGATGTTTTCATTGCTTTGCAATTGTATGTATAATATCTATACAGACAAACACATTTGAAATGTCTGTCTGTGATTTAAAAAACAATATTTTCCACATATAGTTATTATATTAACACGATACTAAAACAATAAACGTTTTTAAAAAAATGTTTGTCTATTTTGTGTTTGCAGGCCGACACCGCTGAGCCGAATTTTATGGGACTTTCAAAGTAAATGGAGAAACATAAAGACTACATTTTATTATGGAACTCCCACGAGATCGGGTTTATAATAATTATATAGATCACTTATGATTATATCAATCGCTCAAATAAAATTTTAATCTTTGATAGAGATATAGAAACGAGACAAAAAATATCCAATATAAAAACTATTAAGTATGGTATGGTATTCTTTAAATCTGGCGTTCCGAGCGTGCCAGTTGACATATCACTTCGCCAATGGCACGTTGTATGGAGAAGACACGAAACTATTAAGTAAAACTCCATTATTGAGACAATGACAGGCAAGAATTTTTCGAAACTCTAGAGTTTCTAGTTCATACATTCTAATGTCCTAGAGTTACGATGACTAGTAAATACATATAGCAAAGTTGAAATTACTAATTCAAAATAGTAATTATAATGATATATTTTAAGATATTTGAAAATTATGCCTCACAAGAATTTCTTAAGACAAAAATATAAGCAAACTCGCATATTAAGCTAGTGTAGCTCGATACTCTATCAAACGAAACAACGTGTAGCGTACGTTTTTCCCAGTCATATGAAGGCTGTTTATTACACCGACTTATCGACTTATATTTTTAATTTTTTTTAAGTACGTTATAAATTACCTTCTTGTGTAGGCAGAGAGAATCAATTGAAATATTACTTGTTTCTCCGCTCCCCTTTCGGTAAGTGATAATAAAATAAATAAATATCTCTCTACTTTACCACGAATACACAGCCCGTGCTCATGACGAGCTTCGTCTAAATCGATTGTTATACAGTATGACATTATTTAATAAAATAAATAATAGTGGATTAGAATTTCACTGATTTAAATTTAACAAAATATCAATATTTAATTAGCCTACAATTCGTACTTACCTACCAAAAGGTATTCCCAGCTACTGCTTGCTGATGCAAGCGTTCTTTTCTCTCACGGGAAGAGAGAACAGCTTGTACCAGGGTTAAGACTACTGTTCCTCGGTTGCATCCTTAGCACTATGGATTTTATATCTACCCTACCGGATGCGTGGAAAGCGGGAAGCTTTCCATACAAAAGTACCCTCATTTTGTTTTCTAATGTTGCCAAACTTTATTCAAAATATTAATTATCATCGTTATATTTGACTCTGTTTAAACAATCATAAATTATTAAAAACAAAAAAGTAAACTATAAATTTATTAAATATACTATTTAAATCTAAAATTTAAATAATTAATGAGCACGCCACGGTGTAACAGGGACACGCTAAGTGCATGCAGGAAACCCGCCTTCAAACACAATTTGCTTGCAGCTTTCACAGCGACCCCGTTTCACCGATTACACGTTCTGCTGTAGCTGAAACATGGAATCATACAGTACGAGTACCTACGACGTGTAGTCAAGGATATAAAGATAAGTGATCGTTTCAAATGATAATTATGATTTGTTTTACATTTTGTTTTCTTTTTAGCTTCACGCTATATCCCATACATACCAGGGTAAGCAGAGGAAACCTAGTGTTGAGAGTTGAAACACTCCATTCCCCATATGTCGCCATAACTTCGAGATATTTCGTGTTGAATGGTGGAAATCTCGACGTCGTCACGCCATTTATCAGGGCGAGAGGGAATCGATCCCAAGACCGTCGCGTTTTTACCTAAGGGTTTGATCGTGTAGTCCAATAGACTAACTAAGAGTATATGAGATTTGACTTGGACTTAATAAAATTCCACAAGTGATTTTAAGCTTAATTTTAACTTTAAATTCTTCAAATATTGCCACTTAAAAAGAACATATTATTAAGTAAAGCTTACTTTTCAATCCAAACCTACTATTAGGATAATAATGCGTGGAATTAAATATGTTTTTTTTGTAGACTTTTATCTGCAGACCTGCTGCTGGTGGTAGCTTCTTGTATGATTGACACTTGTGAAATTTATGAAACTTGACTATTTAAAAACGCTTGTAATAACCTAATTGAATAGTGAATATTTTGGATTTTATATCGTTTTCATATTACTTCTTAAATATGGAAATTAAAATATCATCAAATGTATATTGTATTATGTTATTAACTTATTTAAAAATTTATTAAAATTATGAAGTTGACATATAAAATTATCATTTTATATTCAACATTTCTTTTGATGTTGAAAAATACAATTTTTACAATGACAATATACAAATAAATCAAAGTAATCATAGACAATTTTGTCTAACGTCAAATATAAATTATAAAAGAAAATAAAACGCCAATCCCACAGAACCACAGAACACATTTACTCAATCCTCAATCGTCATATCAAAAGTGTGCTATTTTCTTGAAATTGAAGAAAAATCTATTTAAAGTGAGTATAATTTTATATGTTATAATTATTCTTTAATTTTATAGTAATAAACATTTTATTGAAATTGGTTCAAATGTTGTAAAACTCAAAACTAACATTAATTATATAGGTTATGTTCAATTAATCGTAATTATTTTATGATGCATTCGTTCAGACCGTCGTATTAAAAGCAATTTACGTCGTTTAAAGCCGAATGCAATATTATAATAGATATATTTTCTCAATAATTATATTTAATGGACAAAATATGTCTAACATTTAAAATCATTCAAAATTCAAATCTTAATTTTGAAATTTTATTTTAAAATGTATATAAACTTATATACATTACATTTTGTTCAAACTCAAATACATTTAAACATGATATGTATAATATACACTAATACCCATTAATGTTTTTTTTTATACAATTAAGAATTTTTAGACTTAATGCTATTTAGTAAAACAGTCACATAGGAACTAAATAAATGTACGAATACTTTCATTGTCGAGGAATACTAAACCAGAAGAGTACAAAATAAACTTTTTTCACCTCATTCATTTTCCATATATAGCAGGGTACAGAAGCTTCTTTTTTTCCGCTTTATACTTTTGCTCTCGGTATGCAGAGGTAGGCTAGTATAATATCCCATAGTTTTTAAGGCATTGCATGTTGAGTGAAATAATTTGCTTTGCAATAGCAGACCTGACATTCCTTTAAGATTTAAATACTGTTTTGTTTATTAATATTTATCAAATTATCTGTGTGTTTTAATTATCTTAATAATAGCCTAGTTACATTAAAGTCAAATAACTAGGTGTAAAAATATGCAAGGATATTTTTATTTGCATACTTAAAAGATCAATTTTTTTTTGTTTGTGACATTTATTTACAATTATTTAAAATATATAATTTATTTACAATATAAGATTAAAGTCAAATAAAAATAACTAAGAGTTATTTAAGGCATATGAACTATGAGAAATTCTATCATGTAGGTTCAGTGGATTACATAAATATGATTGACATCATGTAATATATAGCCTTTTTCAATGAACAGGTACAATAACCATTCATTTTCAAACTAGTAGTTCCTGAGATTAGGGTGTTCAACCAAACAAACTAAAGACAGCTAGCTAATCTTTCTAATCCTTCTAATATTATAAATGACAAAGATTGTAAGGATTGTGACTGTTTGTTAAACTAAGATTAATAACTAGCTTAAGCGGACAAAGCTGAGGTTGTGTCTCAATAGTTAGATCCATACTTTGTAATTAATATGATTAAAATCTATATCAACAGATGTCTGGCCGTGATGGAGGCAAGAAAAAGCCACTGAAGGCACCCAAGAAGGCATCGAAAGAACTTGACGATGATGACCTAGCCCTAAAAAACAAGTTAAAAGAACAACAAAAAGCATTAGAGGTAAGTATGGAAGATTTAAATTAAATATATGTTTATATTTAATATTGTTAACCAGTTACTGACATGACTGGTATGTATGATAATACAGTTCTTTATTTAATTATGTTATACAAAGTTAAGTGCGAAAAATAGTATTTTTTTTTTCTTCAATAAGAAGGGTTAATCTGGGGACTTAGTGTTAAGACACTTCCATGGCCCTCTTTCTGCAGAATTCTTGAGTCGTTGCTTGTTGAGTAGTGAAACTCCATGCCATGCTTTGCCTTATTACCAGAGTGGGGGAAATAAAAATGTGGAATATATTTACATTCCTGAGTGGGAATCGAACCCATAACCAACACGTTTATAGTATCAGAAGCTGATTTCATTTTAATTTGATTTTTTATATATTTTTTTTCAGGAAGCAAAAGCAAAGGCCTCCCAAAAAGGACCACTAGTTAGCGGCGGCATAAAGAAATCGGGCAAAAAGTGACAGAATTTCCAAAATATAAATATAATTTTAGGATAAAATTCATAGTTAAGTCAACATTTCGGATCTTTTTATTATTATTTTTCGTTCATTCTGTGCTATGCTTTTTTTAAAATAATTTTTAATTTAATGAATGAAGGTGATTATGAATAAGTTTTTAATGCATATAGTTGATGTCAGAGTAGGAATTTTTTTTTTTACTGTAAAGTGACAGTAAAAACCTACCTTTAAGGCAGTGATGTGAATACTTTAAAAGTTTATAGTACTAAGATTGTATTATTCCATCAATCAATGCAACACTACATAAAATAATAATTCAATAAAATTTTCCAATAATTGCAGTAACATAGATCCCGCACTGAGACTAACATACAATTATGAGTCTTGAGTTATATATAACTCTCATCAAAAGTGGACCTCTTTTAGACATGCATTCTCCCATTGTGTAATATAATCTCTTTTTTACCGTACAATCTCCTTTGTGTGTTCTCCATACAATGTGACATTGGCAAAATCATTAGTGCCCAACTGGCACGCTCGAAGCACCATAAATAAAAAACTGAACTGAATTACCATCAATATGATGCTTGTGGTTTGGATTGGTACGTAATTTCTATTTAACCCACAATATATTGTGAAAAGTGGAGTGTCATGATACTAATTCACTCTGCCTAAAAAAAGAAACAATTATAGATCTTGAATTTTACATATAACTTACGTTCCCAATTTTATGTGATTGGCAAATTCATTTGTGTTTAATTGTCACATCTAAAATGCCATAACTTTAGAACTCAATTGAATTTTACTGTTTCAATAAGAAACTTTCAATAAAGAAATATTTTTAGTCTTTTATTTTATAATAAAGTAAAAAAAATGCATGCATCCTTTGCATTTCTTTACGACATATTACCTTCATTCATTCAAATCTTTTATTTTTAAATTATAAAATGGAGCATACAATTGAAATTGAAATAAACTGCACTGCCATTGTAGTGCCTCTGTAAATGCATTTAACAGTGTATCTATTATTAAATGTATGTATTAAAGTTATTTATGTGATCGTTTTATTTATTAAGTGTTTAGTTGGATTTTAATAATTGATAATTAAAAAAACTCAAACACCAATGAAAGAATATGACGATAAAAAAAAGTTCTGATAATCTTCAAACTTCTGAACATATTTTCTTAAAACATAGCTGAGAACCCTGAAACTTGTCGCATGGGGCAAAAAACTGTAACTGTAACGCGACGGTTGTGGGTTCGATCCCTGGTCTGTGAAAGAAGATTATTTATGAATATTTTCATTTCTGCGTTCTGGCAGTAAGGCAAAAATCTCTGTTAAGTTCCACTACTCAACAGGCAATGCCTCGAAAAATTCTTCGGAAATCGGAGAATAGCGTGTTCTAACACTAGGTTCCCTCTGCCAACCCTGCTATATACGGGATACAACTGAAGAAAAAAATAATATAGAGGCCAATCGTGGCGTGGTTAGGTATTAATGATAAAAATGAAAGATTTTACCAACAAATATTTGGGATATTTATGTTGGTGAAACGTATGATTATTTGGGATGTGACGATGCACAGCATCTGTGAGAGGGCGCTGTATACTTCCCTTTGATTATCCAATGATTTTCACTTCCGGTTGCTGTCTTCGACCAATCAGCGATCGCCGGAAGTCACGTGGTCTCAGGTGGTAGGGCGCCGGAACGTATAATAGGCGACACTACGCTTCTTACCTCATAGCGTCGTTATTTCCCATCAGAGTAACATCGTTTAAAAGTGAAAGTGCTGTGGTAAGTGTAGTGTTGGAGGTGGAATTTCTTCACATCGTGAACCGGATTTCTATATCGGGCCTACTCCTGGAAAGGCCTCCAGCAAAGATGTTCATCCTCATCAAGAGAATTTGCTTTGTGAATTCAAAGGTACAAATGGACAACGGGTGAGTCATTTGAATCTCTTGTTAACAAGTATCTACATGCATGTAATACTGTTCTATTGCTTGGTATTATATATACCAATACTGTAGTCGATTCTGAGCTTACCGAACACGGCTGTGTTATAACCTACAATAAGGTTAGGTATATGTCTCAGATTTTCAGCAGTTATGGCCCAATTTTATTCAACTAACGGGCATTGCAAAAAGCAAGAGGACTCATCGCTTGTTTAACGCTCTCGGCATAATGTCATGCGATGTAAACGGAGTTTACTAAATAAATCGGTTTTCACCGAGTTTACTTAGTTGTATTATCCATTAATATACTACCTTCGTTTAAATACGATAAATTCGTTAGGAGCGTATCCTGAGCGAGTTATCAAATATATAAAAAATTCTGTTCTCCTCATATATATCAGGGAAGCGGATTATTTAATAGTTGCCAGTTGTCAAAACCAGATGGCGTTGCCTGTCACTCTGACGTGACACCGATCGATGACAATCAGAAATGGGATCGGAACAAGCTCCGGTCCCAACCACCTTATTCTGCGACAGTCTGTCTATTTTTAGATAAATCTTTTTTATTTATTGTAATAGGATAATTACTAACGTTGAAATGTTATAATCGCTGGGAGCGTATCCTAAGCGAGTTAACGAATAACAATGGATAAATCTGCGTGGGAGTTTCTTTTGGCTTCTTTTGACAATTGCAGGCGAATACTCGGAAGAATTAGACACAAGGATTCGAAGACAATTTCAAAGCCTCCTGGCAGGAAAGTAGTTTCAAACACGGAATATCGGAGGTTCATTTTCTCAATCCTGGAGGAGTGAGGATAAAAGAATTGTGGATTTGCTGCTTATTCATGGTTACTGCCATCGCTGTGAACGTCATAACATTTAGCAATGGGCTCCATAGTATTTAGCAATCACGGGATCTTCTGTATGGCCTCTTCGGCAAAAGTTCTAGCCAGTCGCCTTATCTTAGTTGCCTTAAGAGGGATTCGGGCTATTACTTGACATAAGGTATGTCCATTTAAAGTGCATTTATCCGTACATTAGAATTTAAAAAAGCTCGGTACTATTTTAATGCTCTCAATTGTACGGGAGGGGGGCAGTTATAAGGAGGCTGCCTCTGAGCGTATCGGAGGCAGTGGCTGATGGTTTGGGCTCCGTAGGCCCTTCCCGGTTTAATCGCGGGAATGCATCTAGCCATTTACCTCCATGCCACCAATAATCCTTTTCCAAGATTATTTGAAGCAGTTAGACCTTCGTCAACCGTACATGCATCAAAAATTGAGAAGCATGCGTTGAGTATGAAACTCTAGCACGTTTAATTATACATTAGCAATTGTCAAGTATCAGTGCATACCGGATATCGGAAGTATGGAGTGAGAACCCGCCGACGGGTAACACAAGCCCAGAACTTAGTACAAGGTGTTGCATGATTGTTAATAATTTTATTTAAATGTAACCGTATCTTCCTGTATACATG
>HE670785.1:37098-63595 GCA_000313835.2 Heliconius melpomene melpomene | reverse complement strand
CGTACGCATACACGCACTACAGGACGCATTGCGTGTTAAGTAGCGGAACTCAACGCGGCGCTTTGCCTCTTTAGCAGAAGGAGGAAATGAAAATAATAAATATTTCATTTCCTCAAGTGGGACTCGAACCCACACGCTTGTGCCCCTACGTTACGACTGGCTTAGTCAACAGATAAACATTTTAAGTAAGTGGTTTCAACAAGTCACCAAACACAACCCGTTATTACAAAAAGAAAGTTTGCCGAAGTAAATGAATCAGGACACGAAAAGTCAAAGTTTAGTTAGAATAAGTGAGTTTTAACTCAAGATTTGTGCTCAAGTTAAAGACAAATAGCGTTACTAATAATATTTCAAATTAATAAATATGATTTCGCCTTAAATAGTTCAATAAAATAATGTTTTCATAGAGCAGGGTAGGCCGGAGGAACCTAGCGTGAAGACTGCATTCCTATTTTCTGCCTGTTTAAATTTAGTATAATTTATTTTTATTCTGTACTTTTTAACATGTGCAATATTTCGTCGTTCGCTATGCTATTTTTATATGTACAATGTACCCAGTAAATTCTTATTATTCTTGTTCTACAAGAAGAATGAAAATACTTATTTAGAACCGAACCCGCGCCTTCTGGAAACCAACCAGGCGCTCTGACCACTATGGCTTAATTAACTAACTTACGTTGTCATCAAGCTACGTCGAAATTCTTATACGCTGCTCTCTATGCTGTATGCTGTTGTGGAATAACACTTCTCCCGCTCCCGTTTCTCTCGCTCTGGTAACAAAACAAAACACAAATTGAGCCGTGGGGAACGAAGTGTCTTAACACTAAGTTGGCATGAAGCTGAAAAAAAATATATAATCTCCTATCGCTTTTGAAATGTACTAAATAAATTGTGCACGGGATCTGTTTTCGTTAGGCCAACTTAAATTAGATAGCTTAACCCATCTGTGATTCTTTGATGAAACTAGAATTGCTGTTCGATGTTTCAGCTTTATCGTGTTTCTTCTATTGTAAATTACATTTTGTTATAATGGTCCAATTTATTTAAGTACAGTTGTCGTTTTATAATGGTTGTGGTAGAAATTGTTCTTCCGTATAAATAATTCCTAAACTTCCTAGTGGGGATCGAAGCAACGTTTCACGTTTACGTGAAATATGCTAGAAGGCTGGCTATAAGCGTGCTTTTTTTTAGCTTCACGCTCATATAACAGGGTAAGTAGAGGAAACTGGAAACCTAGTGTTAAGGCACTTCGTTTCCGTTAATTCGTTCTAATGGTCCAATTTATTTAAGAATACTCGTCATTTTATACTTTTTTGGAGATTAATATAATTTATTCCCACTAGTAGGGTTTGAACCAGCAACCATCGTGTTTGTAGTCAAATACCACTGCGCCAAGACGGCCTTATTTTACAATTTTCATCAACAATTTCACGAATAAAATTGAGGACTACACGTAAATACGACATTTTTTATTTACAACTTAATTTTCAACACCCAGAAACACTCATAACTCTGCCTATCTCTGTAGAGATATAAAATTTTATTTTTTCGCATTTTAATTTATTGTATTTTCAATAAAATGTTCATATAAAGGCGAAATAGAAACAAACGTGAATGAAATTTAAATTTGATCTACCTGCAAATACTGTACACGTAAGCGAGCGCGTAAATTATTTCTATAGTAAAACGTACCCTTGTCGTATGAGCTATGGTTATTGCATCGTTAATACTTTAGCGGCTGTAGTTTCCACTGTAACTCGTAGTATAGATACTAATCGTCGGTCAGATCGTAAATAAGGCTGGTTGCGTACACAATATGTTAGAAGGCTAGTTTAATATGCGATATCTACTATAAGCGTTATATCAAACAGTAAAAAAACTTTAGCTTTGCTTTGACATTGAAAAAACATAGTTTTTATAGTTTTAATCGCATAAACTATTAAACACTTACCTGATATAAACGAAGAATAATTGCAAGAGATACGTATAAAAAACATGCTTTTAGGGTTCCGTAACTCAATAAGAAAAAAAAATGTTGTGAAGTATTTAGGTCTATCATAGGTGAGACACTGTGCCGTTGCGCCACAGTTCTTGTCTATATATAAAGTTAATAAGTATTATTACAAGTCTTAGTCAATAAAAATAAATAAAAGAAATATAATACATTTACTTTCAACCTTCGATATAATTGTATAAGTAAGTATATAAGACATAGTACAAAACAATTTAGTTGCAGCGCTTAAGCCTGGCAACGTCTTTGACGACACGTTTGCAATGATCGATAGCGGCAAATACGTTTACGTGAATCACTGTAGAAGGTTTATTTGTTTGA
The DNA here is from genome assembly GCA_000313835.2 of Heliconius melpomene melpomene. Lineage (NCBI taxonomy): Eukaryota > Metazoa > Arthropoda > Insecta > Lepidoptera > Nymphalidae > Heliconius > Heliconius melpomene. Next base: position 61,263 of record HE670785.1, on the reverse strand, counting down.
AACTACAATATATGTATTTGCACCAATTTTATTTATAAATGTATGTTTATTTATTTAGTTTTTTTACAGTTTCACGCTTTTCCCGTCTAACACGGTAAACAGAGGTGAGGTAGTATTAATATACTCCGTTCACCACTTTTCGCCCAATTTTCAAGACATTGCGTGCCAGCGCCGCGGCATGTCTTTTTACCAGAGCGAGCAAATGAAAATAATTCAATCTCTCGATACTTCGTAAATTTAACAAGAAGTGTACAACGAAGCTTCCGGATGAGCATTAAATTGAATTTACAATTATCAAGTAAAATTTCCTGCTTCGGCACGACAATAGGAATTTTCATGAAGAGCTGTTCCACTGATTTTAAAGTATACAAATAAGGTATACTATAATGTAATTCCCGTTAAGACATTTTTGTTCCCCATTATCCGTCAAATTCTGGAACTTGGAACGTGGAACTCAACGCCGCGCTTTCTCTCGTTACCAGAACGAGCAAATGAAAATATTAAATATCCATTTAATTTAACTTTTGATTATCCTTTCCTCGAGTGACAATCGAACCCTCAATCTGCCGCATTTACAGTCGCGCGCTTGTGCTCCTGCGCCAAGATTAGCGTCGATTATATTTATATTATTTTCATTTCCTTGCTTTAAGATTAGTGGCGGAAAGTCGGCAACGGAGTGTCTGAGCACTAAGTTCCATGTGACTACCCCGCTAACTAGAAAAACTCTAAAAAGATATATATGCACGAGTATACTACTTAATACGCACAATTATATAAAACCATTGTAATTTTTCATATTCAAAAGCTTGTGTAGCAATAAAGATATTCACAGCAATAAAATAATAATCTTTAATGCTAAGGATTTTTGGTCTCATAGGAAAACTAATTCAGATTGTAAAGTTACATTTCGTAATTAATTTATAAGAGTATAGCGTTAAAGTATTGCTCATATTTATACATAAGAAAATGAAATATTTAATATTTTCATTCATTTCATATTTCGCTCTGGTGTCGAGCGCGGCGTTGAGTTCCGCCTATCAACAAGCCATGTCTCTAAAATTCGGCGGAAAATGGAGAACAGAATTTTTTAAACACTATGTTCCCTCTGCTTACCGTGATGAGTGCGGGATACAGCGTGACACAAAAAAAGGATAATTAGTACTATGAGTAGATCCTTAAAATCAGCTTCACGCTTCTGTGCCCGCACACAGCAGGGTAGACAGGAGGAACCTAGTGTTAAGACACTCCGTTCCCCACTTCCTGCCGAATCCTGGGGGCATTGCCTCTAGAATTTTTATGCTAATCCAGTGAGGCAAAATTAAAAATAAAGTTTTATTCCTAATTTGACATTCTCTTATAACATAAGAGCTTTAACGCTCGGCTGAAGTTTACAAGTCTTATGCGTCATTAAGTGGAGCTATCGGTGAAAATATCCAAACTCTGGGGACTTTGTGACACTAAATTATATGAAATTTACTCCTTTAATACCTTTTAGAGATAACCATAATGATTAATCTTTCTATAATACATATAATATACAGATGTAACTTGATCGACAGATCTACCCAGGTCTATAGGTAGAGTATCGCAGTACTTATCCATTCTACCCCTAATTTCAGCAATTTTTAGTAGTTTAGGGGAGATATGTATCACGCATATAGCAAGTCAAAAGGAACCAAGTGTTAAGACACTGAACTCTCCATTTTCTGCCGAATTTATCGACGCATTGCGTGTTAAGTGGCGCAATTCAACGCCGCGTATCAGAGTGAGGAAATGAAAATATTTAATTTCCCCTAGTGGGTGAACCCAGAATTATCGAGTTTACAATCACACGCTCGTGCCCCTGTACCACTTTTAATTCAATAATTTAATTCTAGCTACCCTGTATGAAGTTTAAATCTTATTTTTTATTTTTTAACGTCTTTAGATATTTTTTAAATTTTAGCAACTTCAAAAAATAAATTGGATAGAGAGGAGAAAACGGAATGATTCACCACCAAATCCTATGCCTAAAAGTTTTCATACACTGGATCCTATGCCAGATAAACATTTCATACATAGCTAATACTGCTTCTTTACTAGATGCGGTGCCATACATTGCATATGGGATCAAATCACTTTATTTATCACTTCGGGCAGCGACTCTCATGAATATTTTTCTACCTAAAGCCATTCCATATCTTTTGGGCTTATAAGAAATGTCTGTCTTAACTTAACGCTCTTTCAATCTAGGTGTTATAAGGGATAGGTAAATACATATATATCACATTTATGGGCCAGTTTAGGGGCATTTTGGTCGGATTTAGCATTAATATGACATTCCATACTATTTATATATGGATATTTTGATGAAAATTTCTAATTTTAATTTTTCCTCCTAATTTTTCCCTCCATTTCATATCAGATTTATTAGCAATCTTATCATAATAAAAATTAGGGAATTTCTTATTGATATACACTTTACTATTAAAAACAAAAAAATAGGGGGGGAATTGCGCGAATTTAAAAATTAATTAAACGAATTTAAATTGGGGGAATTTTAATACGAGTAGGTCTATTGATTACTATTCACACATCATTAAACTGCCATCGGCTAAATTAACACAGTTCTGGCGTGAGAGCCGAAAGAGGACAAAGGCCCCTTAAAGTGTTGTAATGGACCGTAAAGGTACAGGAAAAAGGTAATAGTAACCTTTTTATAATGAATGTTGTTTTCACGCTTTACCTTTTATCTCTCTGTTCGTTTGACAGAGAGTTTTTTTTTAATTTCACGCATTAGTCGACGATCGATCCTGGTTTTCTCTGCCTACCTTACCACGTGAAGGATACATTGTAAATGCGACAATTTTGGGATCGATATCCACTAGAGGGAATTAGTTTTTATTTCCTTGCTCTGGTAACCAGTTAAAGGAACCGGAGCGTCTTACAACTAGGTTCCCTCTGGAACCCCGCGTATAGAATACAGCATGAAGCAAAATAAATGTATAATATATAGAATAACTATGACAAATAACTAGGCTTTTTTTCAGGTGATTCTGATGTCACATAAAATTTTATAATACTATGTAATAATAGTAGTCGCAACGTCAACATTACCATAGAACGGTAGTATGCGCAGTACGAAATGCATGCAAATTGCTTTATTAAAACCTATAAAACCAATATATTTATTTCTCGGATTTGGATAATTTTAGTGTTTTCAATACATTTAAAATATATTTAATGTTTTTTTTTTGGCTTCACGCTGCATCCAGAGATAATCTAGTGTTAAACACTCCCATCCCCAAAATTTTTGGATCATTGCATGTAATGTGGCAGCATTCCACGAGTTCTCCCACTCATCAAGCAAAAATTAGGCGGAAAGTGGGGAACGGAGTGTCTTAACACTAATTTAACTCTCTGGGACTGGGAACCTGGGAACCTAATGCTTAGATACTCCTACTACAAACATACTCTTCCGCTTTATTATATTAGTAGGTATAGACTTAATTTCATCGAATGGGCATCGAACCTACAACTAGCTGTATTTACAGTCACACGCTTGTGCTCCTGCGCCATGACTGGCCTAAATAAGCTATATTATATGGTATACGGTATAACGGAATGGAACTTTCGACAGCGATCTATTCTATAAATTAGATATAACAAGGATATAATAAACAGCACTCTTGAGATAACCACGTAACAAGGTAAGTTTAGATAAATGGTCGAACTTGTTATACCTGGGCTAGATTACGTTTCGAAACAATCGAAGAAAACGAAAATGAGCACAATCATTTCATAGAAAGTAAACAAAATTATAATTATCTTTTGTTTATATATTTGTTCATATATTAATATGGGCACGTCGTTATGTAGTGGAGCAGCGTCTGCAATGGTAAGGGCGATGGTAATGGGTTCTTTTTCCACTGAAAAGACTGAAATATTTTGATTTTTATTTACTTGCCATTGCCGCAACAAAATGGCGTATTATAAAAAAATCTATTTATTAAATGTATTTTTTCTATTCATTAATGTTTACTGTTGTGTTGGAGGAGTAGTCACAAAGAAAAAAAAATTTATAGTATTTTGATATTTATTATACTTAATACATATATTTTAAAAAATAACATTTCTCGGTTTAAGCATATTTAATTTAAGTAAATTTCCACATCCAAATCAATTAATTTGTATATCTAATATTTGATTAGCGCGCTTCCTCTTTTGCCATTGCTTTTTAAAATGTTCTACAGAGGATTTGTTAAGCAAAACTACTAAAGTATGAATTATAAGTCTAAAATTGAATAAAAAATCAAAGACAAGTAAGACAGGCAGTACTAAACTGATCGACGTTATCATATCACACAGAATTGCTATTCCCACTAAGGAAAGAGCACGTGTGCCTCCAGTACGCGATATCTTCTTCTTGCAACACGAAACAACAGATGACATTACTTTAAACACAACCAACATATTTATGAACATTATAAAATAGGCTCCAGTCGTTGTGGCCTCCAAATAACCACTACCTTGAACTTCAAACATAGTTGGTACCACAACTTTCACTACAATCAACATGATTATAAGTGTTCCGTAACTGAACGCCGCAGCTTTTCGTTTTCCGTAACTAATTTTTCCCGTAACAAGTAACACTAATCTAATATAAGCCAAGAGGGAAGCGCAAAGTGTCCAACACATACTCGCAGGAAGTAGAAAAGTAGAAAAATTAATCGAGATTCCCCAATCCATATGTATTATACATAAATGAAGAGTTCCAATGATTATTTGGTGAATATTAATAAAGTTGTGCAATGATCGCCACTTCGAGTCTATAGTCCACACTATCATTAAAACAATAGAACACAATATTGATAGAATCGTCGCGACAACTGCTGACGTGTCGGTCATTGTAAATATACTGCAGTACTAATAAGGATTGTTAGTAAAGTATTTTTTTTCATAATTAATGGTTTGTTATCAGGTTGTTAACTGTGTGCTTATCGTGTTAGGCCTGAATTTATATAATGTGTTCTGCATGTTATTAAATATATTTATTTATTTGCTTATAAAATTTTAAGTAAATTTAAATGTAATATAATGAAGGATTAAAAAAATTCTATATAGATAGCCAAATATTGTAATGAAAACGAAATTTAGATAAAAGGACACAAATTTATGATTTATTAAAGTAACATAATACAATATTTTTTAGTCTTATCGCATTATTGCCGAAGGCAAAATACTATTCTGAGTTCCTAAGTAGAAGAAAATAATTATAATTTTCTACCATTTCTTCCATTTAACTTAATAAATAAATATACTGAAGTAAGTAACATTTTTACATGTAAATACGTAAGTGGAGGAGAGCACTAAGAGAGGATTTCTGAAATTTCTATGGAAACGGGAACAAACCAAATTTTACGTTTTACAAATGAATTTTACAATTTTGGGCGTCCACTAGTTTCATTAAATTCAGAAGCTTAGACAAATAACTAATTATTACTTATAACATTTCAAGAAACAAAAAAATCTAGTGGATAACCCAAATAAATATCAGTGGTCAGAGTTAAAAGATTGTAATGTTTTTTTCATTAGTAAAACAAAAGTCTGTGTAAGGAGGCTGTATTTCTCCCGCAAATTGCCTATAAATTTTTATTATGGCCACTCTTATTTGAGGTACCGAGGTTTTTCAAATAAATAGCCGTGTTTTATTATGGAAATGTATGATTTGTGCTTACTACACTAATTCTGGGAAACATATTTTTTTAATGATTTTGTAAATTCTTGGTAAATATTTTACGCAATTTGGCAAGAATAAGATATCTTTTGCCTATATTTTATATTTATTTAAAGCAAACTATAGTTTTTAACTGAATAGATAAGAAGCTTACAAAAACTTGCGGCAAAAATATTTTTATTAGGACCTCACAAGCCGGTTTAGCTAATTAACAAATAGTTATGCTTTTTTTAGAGGTTGCCTTATACAAATCAAATCTAAACCAAACTAAGGAAAAAAAATAAATAAAACACAAATATTTGAATATATTCTTCGTATATTTTTCAAATAAAATTGGTAGTAATTTTAACTAACTATAATCACACCGTCTATCTAAATTAGCATAACGCTTAGAACAGAGACATTTGCACGCCACCTTTGTCAACATGCAAACTAAAGCAATAAACACTTTCTTTTATGGTGGCACTTATAAGAATACAGCAAAATTTCGACTAAGAATTTGTGCACGCGATAGTTAAATCTAAAATAGTGTCACGCGAGTCTAAATATGTTTGTAAAATAAATTCTTTTGTATATCTGTTATTTATAAGTTTTATGGTGTGAAGTTTTATAATTATAGTCCTTTTGTTTTTGTTAAATTATCAATAGAGCTATAGAGCAACGAAGCCAGAGACTATGGCTCGATAATTCTCTTGGACAAATTTTCTTTAAATTAATTATCAAAAATTAAATAATTTTAAAATTATTTTTTGAAGTTATTATTTATTTATCCAAATCATCTACATAATTTTGAAATAAAATAAAATAGTCTAAAAATTGCAATACCTTTTATTATACATATAATATAATCAAATTTGAACCTTGGTGAAGTCTGGTCTTATAGCTAGCATGCAACGAAATCGTGTTGAATGTAGTTTATCGTTATTCAAATTCCTATATTTATTTTATTACTTGCACGGAGGTGTCGAAAATAATGCAAGTATAAATATATGTTATAGCTTTTTCTTGGATGTATATATAAAAAAAAAAAATTAAGCTTCAGTTCATATTCAACAATAATTCATTAATTTTGTATGTTTCAGAATAAACAACGGAACGAATGAAAAGAAGCTAAATATTAGGTAAGATGATACAATAGAAACAATTAAAAGCCAGTAGTAGCTTTATTTTCGTTCGAAGATTCAAAAATGCTTGCAAAATTATATTGGAATAAATAATATCATTAATTTGAAAATCTAACAATTACGCTACATCAACCAAAACTCGATGACAATTAGCAGCGAGTAACAAATGATAAAGTAAATTAAATTACAAAGATTTATAAAACAACACAATATAAAATAACAATATAACATTATTATTATTATTAACATAGTAAGGAAAGCTCTGCAATGGAATTAAATTAAAAATGTCATACAAAACAAATGAATCTGCCAGAAAAAGCTTAACGGATAAGGTATTTGCGGAGGTGATACAAAGGCATTGTGTGAAAAACTAGGACAAGGATAAATCGTACAAGTCCCACTGAGATAGTAAAGCTGTGGTCATATAGAGGTAAAGACGTTTTGTATTAAACTTTTAAATAGTGAATGAATACTTCGCAGGGAGGCAGAAAAAAATCAATTAGTGTCCAAGACACTCCGTTCTCCACTTTCCGCCTGAATTTAATACAATGCTTGTTGTGTGGTGGACATCAACGCAGCACTGTGACTTTGGGGATCGGATGGGGGGTCTTTCAGGCTTTCGTATTTCAAAAGAAAAAATGGAAACCTTATGAGATTATTTTTTCCGAAAACCTATGTAGTGTCACTTTCACGTCAAAATTACTTTACAATGGGCACATAAAAACAAAATTCTAAATAATATTTTTCTGAGTTTCCTGGCTGTTAGTTAAGAAACTTGTTTCAAACTTTCCTCGGCTTACAGTGCAGTGGCTGTGAAAGAACAAAAAATCTATAGGTACGCTCAGACTTCGTGCATACGTTAAAACTCCACCAATAGAACTCTTAAGCTCCCTCCAAGTTGTAAACCGATAGAGTGGCTTTGAATTACTTGCCATTTTTCTTATTTGAACTAGTCTGGTCTGATATGGGCTGCTTGGCCCGGTCTAAACTAAAGGGTTTTTATGTATTATTAAGTATTTTTTTAGCTTCATGCTAGAACTTGCATATATTTTAGCAGGTGGAGGAAATCTAGTGTCCTGTTAATATTCCCTACTTTCCACACAATTTACGAGATATTGCACATGGTATGCTACTATAACTAAAACTTGCAGGTGGTCTGACAGTAAGAAACGTGAGTAGTAGACTCGACTATTACTCGAGGGATTTAATTATTTTCATTTCCTCGCCCTGATAACAAGATATAAAATGTATTAATTTAGTAACAAACGTCGGAATTAATTCGACTATATTTAGCTTCGATTATATGATTAAGAGTAAAAACCAAACTAATGTCACATACATGCCAGCTCTTGAAAATAATTTAACTGAAAAATGAATCCAAAGTACAGATTCCACGAAAGGTGTACTAAAGAAGCGTTCACATTGAAAAGCGATGCAAATCCATGAACAACTGAGTCTATGAGACGTTTCTACTTACGACTTAGTGAGAGCTTATACTTGCAACGTGGGTGTCATTTTACGACAGGTATGCATAAAATATATGGAACTTGATTTTATTTAAATAAACATTTTTTAGGGCTGTAACCACGAAGATTGTGGATTCAATTTCCTCTTGAGGAAAATATTTGAATTTTAACGTTGAATTTCGCCACTTATCACGTAGTTTCTAGAAAGATGAGCTGAAAATTGAGAACGGAATGATTTAGCACTAGGTCCTTTGCTTATCCAAGTTATGCGGGAAAAAGCGTGTAGATTTTTTTTTCGAAAAAGGTGATTTTAAACGCTATTTGCTTCATTCGCCCTCTAATAAAACGTAATTGCCTGTAGTTAGTAAGAAGATAGGTAACTGGCCGACTTTTAACTACGTAATAAAATATAAGAGACTGAAATTAACTCACTTGTATGCAATTTCTTCTATTCTTGTGAAACATGGAACTGAACGGAATGTGTTGATGTCAGGTTCTCTCTGCTTAACCTGCTATGTGGGAAAGCGTGCACGTACGTTCCTATATTTCACGCAAAAGCATGCTTGAGTGGATATTGCTGATATTCCACGTCCGAAACGTACTATGTTATCCAAATGTTGAAATTCTAAAGAAATGCATATTTTTGCATTTCTTTAATTGAATAAGGTGTTTTTAAAATAGTACCCAAAACATTATCATTATTATTTGTAAGTACCTATAAAAACCGACAGTATAAATAAGTAAATATCAGTTAATTAAGATTTCACAGTAAAGCAATATTGTGTTTATCAATAAAATTTAATTTAATCAGTTAAACTTTTTAATGGCAACACAGCGCATTTTATAGATCCAATACTGTATTTTCTCAATAAATAATTGTGTGATTTTTATGTGGCAACATTCACATTGTGACAGATGCGACGTGAGCCGTGGGCGGACAATTCCAGTTTTTATATCTGCATTTGTGGAATTCCGCTATTAAACCTCAGATTTAAGATTTCATTGTAAAATTGTTTATTTAGTTGTCACTGTATATTTAATATGCAAATGTTGCTTGTTTATTATTTAATATTTCTTTTTATATTTATCAATGTCTGAGAGTATCTAACTAAATCCAATGTAAAAACGATGCTTATGGATTCGATCGTCATTCGGAGAAGATATTATAATTCAATTATTTGCCATGTAAACCTTCTACTAATAAATATTAAAGGGAATCCGAAAACCTAAAAGTGTTCCGTTCCCATTATAATACTTCCATTCTTCACTTTGTGCTGAATATTGGAGGCATTGCGTGTACAGCGAGAAAGAGACAGGAAATCGAACCCTCCTTCCTCAACAATTACCTAATACTTTTACCATAAACAACTTACCGCGTAAGTAAAATACAATATACGTTTATGTATTCCATATAATTTATGTGCACTATCCAAAAAGCACTGCCCGACTGAACGTCCCGTGTCCAATTTTATATCAAAACTTTTGTATTAATACTCTACCGTCTCTCCAATGGTTAAAGTTTGTATTACCCTCATTCTGTTGTCTAATGTCGCCAAACTTTGTTTAAAATAGATATTAATTATTTTCATTATACGATACTAACAATTTCCATAAAAGTAATCAGAACAAAACATATTAATTATTAATATTACATATTACACCGGTTCTATTAAAAATACATTATAGACGCCGAAATAAAAAAAAAAACAAATACATACAGCGTAAAGTAAAAAATAATTATTTATTTAAAAATCTAAAATTTACTTAAAAACTACCTAACTACTTATATGCACGCACAAAACTAAAAAAAAATATTTTAAAAAATCAGGTTCACACTGTATCCCGCGCAAAGCAGGATACCTACCCTAAAAATAGTGTAATTAACACTATTTTTTGATTACCTCCCCCTTTTAGAAATCAGTTAAAAAAATACTAACATAGTTTTAAAATGTTCTCATCTCAATATATTCTTTTCCTCTCAATTTCTGCAATGCACTGAGATCGGTGTTCAAACAGTCGTTTTATTCGGAATAGATATAAATTAGAATTCGTTTCAGACGTAGTTCTAGATTGGTAGTTTATGGCGCGTATCTAAAACGACACTATTTCAATGAACCTGAAAGTACTGGTGCGGAAAGTAAAAGTAAAATAAAATGTTTTGTTTATCAATTTTGCGCTATATTCAACATATAGTAGACACTGTGGAGCTCAACACCGCGCGTTGTCTCAGCAGAAAGGAGAAATGAAAATAATAATTATTTATTATTCTACTGACGACTCAGGCTGGTATAGGACCCTTAACTAACGTGTTTACGACGGCCTAAATATAATAATAAATTATTACAGAATTAATCTTTCTATTAAGTATATAAAAACTATTAATATGCATGATTTTTATAAATCTTATAACAGTGTAAATATATGAAGAAGCATTATCGTGTCTTAAATTTTCTTTGAGCCTTCTTTGAGGGCATTTTTTGAATCCCATACGCGGGAAAGTGTTATTTTCATTTCCCCGCTCTTGTAACAAGACATAACGTGGCGTAGAGTTCCGTCACTCCGCACGCTGTATGTCGTGGGTGGCTAAGTGGGTGGTGCATAGGTAATGGAATTCCTTAACACTAGGTTACCTTTATCTACCCTGCCATACGCGGGTTACATCGTGAAGCTAAGGAAACCTTTTTTTTTCATTCCTCTCTTAGCTCTGTCAAAGGCCGTTGTGGCGTAGGGGGCTTTAGGCTGCAAACATGACAATTATAGCTTTGATTTCAGGTTAAGCGTAATAAAGTTTTCATTTCGCTTTATTTTAATCTCGCTCCGGTAACAAGACAAATCACGAAAATGGGGAACGAAGTGTCTACGCTCTAGCTCCCTCCGCCAATCTATCTGTATACGGGATATAGATTGAAGCAAAAAAAAAACATTTTATTTTCACAGAGCTTTTTCGCCTTGTTCTAGTTTACATGATATTTTCGGACGTTAAATTTTGAGAGGTGTAAACTGAGAGCAACTGTAGAAATGGATTAACGCAACAACAATTTTGAAGATTCAGAGTATGCACTCTGTAAAACAAGTGGATTTTGTGGCAATATAATGAAAATAATATTTTTTTGCTGTATTATATGTTCAAACAATTTTATGTGTATTTATTCCTATGTTCTGTTATGAGTTTGGTCACTCAACACGCAATGCCTCCAGAATTCGACGGAAAGTGGGGCACGGAGTGACTTAACACTAAGTTCCCATGTTCCCTCTGCCTTTCTGACAGTAAACGCAATGATTTTGGATACGATCACCACCGGGGGAGTATATTATTTCCATTTCCTTGCTCTGCGAGATAAAATACGGCGTTGAGTTCCACCATTCAAAATGCAGTGTCTTAAATTCGGACAGATTCCCTTAACTGGGTAGGATTTCTCTTACTAGAGTAAGTATCTCATACGAAAACTTACCTCAAATTAATTTCAACCCACAACGCTTAAATGTCATTAAAAAGTATAATCTGTAAAAATATTTTTAGCCTAGTTATTAAAACAGCCACTCTTTATACCTTTTAGCATTGATGAAGTGAAGTAAATTGAATTTCTCCCTCTAGAGACTACCCTGAGAATATTGAACGTATAGGTATTGACAGAACTGTAGAGATGTCAGTTACTTGTTTTATATACTTGTATACAGTTTTAGTTAATTTTTGATTTCATTAAGATAAGTTTATTCGGTAACAAATTATTTCTGAATGTTTTGTTTTCTATTTTCTGTTGGTTTTATAAATATCGCACGTTTAGGGAAGTAATTCAACGCCGCACTCTACCTCGATAGACTCTGAAAAGATTATAAGAAGCTACCACTGGCTCGGAGGGCCCGCAACACTACGCAGTGTTTTTAAAACTGAGCGTAAAATGGGGTAAGGAGTGAACACTAGGTTCTCTCTGCGTATTCACTTTCCTAAGCGGGAATAATTCTTTTATTATAATTTAATTTATAAATATGACATCATACAGACTGATCTATACAAATTAGTAAAATGTTAATTTAAAGAAACTTTTTGAAAACAAGATTTTTGTATGTTTATTTTTCATTCTGTATTGTATTTTATAACTTTCCCTTTCCTTTCATTTAATACATACACCATTTTGTTGCGGCGGCCATTTTAGATTAACAACATTATTGATTGTAATTTCAGTGTCATCGGAGCTGACACTGAAATATACAATACTAGCGACCCCCTTGCGGCTTCGCCCGCTTTTACTACTGGATTATTCATATAATGTATGTTTGCAAAGCACTTAAGATAATGTGAAAATTAATTAAACTCTAATGCAACCCGCATTGTCGTAGTTCCAATAAGGATTTTCCAATTGTTTTACTCGGCAAGGATTTTTTAGTAGGTATCGTAATTTTAAATCTGTGCTACTAATCTTTTCAAGTACTTATTAAAATATATTTAAATGACTATTTTTAAACGGAAGAAATTATAAACAAAAGCCTTCCTACTAATAACTACTACAAAAAATATGAAACCAAATATATCGCGCTGAAATAATACATTCAACTCCAATTATCCAATACGTGCAAACGCATCTAAATCTTCGTTGCTATGCCTCTATAGCGGGCGGGTTTTATTTTTCGAGCTTGTGGTTAATGCTGAAGAGGGTATTCTGTCCCTGATGAAAAGCAAACACTACGTGGCTGCCTATGAGGAAAATTAAATAGAATGCATTGGCCGGGAATCGAACCCGGGCCGCCCGCGTGGCAGGCGAGCATTCTACCACGGAACCACCGATGACTGCTCATGACGCGCTTGTATAAGCAAAACGTCGCGGGGCGCGTTTCGCAGCAAGGATGTTTTGATATTGTAACAACTTCTAAAGTACTTATTAAAATGAAAAAACAGTAAAAGACAGTTTTGATCTACATTAAATGGCCAACGTAACTAATATACTTATTTATATGCTGAGAGTAAGGGATAAGTAAAACTTGAGTACGGCACAGCTGATGAGTCAACGGCGTGATGTGTCAACAATTAAATGCGTTTTTCTCTAAAACTATTCACAATTTCGAAATATTGTAAAAAGCAAATTTTATCTTCGTTTAACGTAGAAATTTAATAAAGTATTTTAAAGGATAAGGATTAATACCATTATGGAAAAATATTCCTCACAAAAAAAAATATATTGAAATTACTATTTTTAGACAGAAATATGATCACTACACGTTATCCTTAAAAGTTAAAAATATGCTCTCGCGGACTTTTTTGTAGATCTTATTAAGAGGAACAATACTCTAGTACATTATTTTCATGTAGTACTTACCATTAAAGCAGCGCATGCGCGAAAGTGTCTCAATGGGTAGGACTTTAGACACATTTATTGTATTTATGTTAATTTACATAAGAATGTACAAATAATAAACTATATATAAACCTTCCCTGGGAAATACTCGACCTAATGGTGAAAACCGTGTCAAAATCCGTTGGGTGGTTTAGAAGAAGAAGAGTTAGAAAGTTCAGACAGACACGAAAAGCGACTTTGTTTTATAAGATATAGGATATCGTATACAAAATATCAGTACAATCAGACGCTGGGGACGAAATCAAATTGATTTCACATACACTAACACGCTCACTAACACGGCAAGTTAAATAAAAGATATAACAATGTGTGCCTTTATTAAAAGCTGATGAGTATTTTTGTTGAACGCGCTTATCATATGAACTACCGGTTCGAAATGAACAACGATATAAGCCATATTATATTTAATGGTTAATCTTTTCGACGTAAAGTATTTACCTTTGGTAAGAGTTGGTCCCGCGGTGTGACATACAAAACTCTATATTATTTACATTTAAAAGCGTGGACTAAACCGCAGGTAAAGAATAGTTTTATTTTTCAGCTTCACGCTGTCTCCCGTATGTAGCAAGGTAGGCAGAGTGAGTCTAGTGTTAAGACACTCCGCTTCCTGCTTTCCGCAGAGTTCTGGAGGCAATTGCGTGTTTAATGGCTCGTTGCCTCGACAACAAAGCAAAGAAATGAAGATATTTCATTTCCTCAATTAGGAATCGAATCCATAACCTGTCGCTTTTACAGTAATACGCTTGTAACCCTAAAACTGACGTCAAAGTTTATTATAAGAGAAATATTTTCACTATATTATATATAGAACGTCCGTCCACTTTTACACATATTTTATTTTACAATTAACCTAATCTGTGACAATCACGAAACACGATAACAGCTGATTACGTCAAAAATAATTTAACGAGTAACGTTTCAGATCCGCGATTACCTCATTATTTTGATTTTAATTTATAGTTAAAACATATTGTTGCTTTAATGGCTGTTATTTAATTAATCTGATATTTCAACGATACGCTTTTTGTTCTCAATGGTATAATAGAAACACCATTATTATGTAAATACTAATATTTATGTAGGTATTACATGAGACCCCGTGGTGCGGTGTGTGTAATGTAAACGCGTTCATTGTGGGTTCGATTCCCATTTAAATACACAATCATTTTTAAATAAATGGAACTTCAAGAGTGCCTGATTCCTAGGCTACCTCTGCTTACTCTTTTTTAAAAGGGAGATGTGAAATTAAAGTGAAGCTTCATGCTGCCCTCATATGCTGGGCTGGTAGAGGAAATCTAGCCATAAGACATTCCGTTCCCGACTGTCTACTCAATTTTCGAGATATTGTTCGTTGAGTGCCGGAACGCCGCGTTAAAAGAAAATGAGAAAATGCAAACAATTAATTTTTCGAGTAGAAATCGAAATCACTACCGTCGCGCTCACAGTTAGATAAAGTTATCTTAATACATTATTAAAAAATATAAAATGACAATTCCTTTAACATTAGTGTGCAGTATTTTTTTCTTTAAAATTTAGATACTTATTTTACTTTGCAAAGCACAATTTGAAAATGCAAGCGAAATTGATTCAAGCGAAACCAATTTCCATTTGACTTATTTATTGTGGAAAATGTAATGAAAAGAGTAGATATTTGAATACCTTATTTGTTTTAGAAATTCAATTGTGTGTTATACCTTTATTTATTATGTTGTTGAACATAAATTTTACATATTTTTTGCTTCACGCTGTATCCCGAACACTGAAAAGTGGGCAGAGGGAATCTGGGAATCTAGTGTTAAGACACTCCTTTCCCATTAAGACATTTCCGCCTTATACATACTATCCGCCGAATTCTTGACGCATTGCATGGCACAGGCGTGCGACTGTAAACGGGACAAGTTGTGAGTTCGAATTCCACTCGGAGAAAATGAATTATTTAATATTTAGAATTTCTTTGCTCTGATAACGAGCCACACAGCGGTGTTAAGTTCCGCCACTTAACATTCATCATTTCAATAATTCGGTATAAAGTGAGTAATGAAAATATCTTAAGAGTGTCGAAACACTAGGTTTCTAGTTTCTTTCTGCTTACCCTGCTCTGTGCGGGACTCAGCATGGAGCTAAAAAAAAAGAAAAGTAATGTGAATTATTACTCAATAATCATAATATTGCGAGTTGAATTCAGAATACACTAGGGCACTGTGCAATTCACATGTTTTTTTTCCGCATTATAGGGTAGACTGAGATAACCTACTAATAAGATCAAGAATTTGTTCTTCGCTTTTGCCTAAATTGGAAATACAATGATTTTGTGTTAAGTTACGGAGAGTGACGAAATAAAAATAATCTACATAAAATCATTCAAGTCGGGATCGTATTCACAACAACCGAGTCAGACGTAGTCCACTGCGCTACGACGACCTCAAATACATATAGGTACAAGACAGTAATAAAATTGAATAACAAATAATTTAGTCAAATATAGCATCAGTATTACACCTGTACTGAGGGCTTATGAATAAAATAAAAACCGAGGTGGCACGGTGACAAGAGAATAAAACTAAAAATTCCCAAAAACAAGGCGCTCGGGACGCGCCTATGGTAGCTACTAGCGGGGAAACCTTTTCCAACTTTTATGCGAAAATTGTGATATATTTACAACGCTGTTCGGTTCGTAAATTCATATTGTGTTAGACACTTTCTATTTCTATGTAAAATATTTCATTTTTTCTATACAAGCCATCAAAATACATTAGAAAAGTAATTATTATAATGATTTGATTATTATTAGAGTTTTAAGCATTTTTAGTTTAAAATTTATACTAAACAAATTAGCTTTCAGTTTTATTATATAGGTATGGTTTTTAAAAAAGGTTTTTATGATTAAAATATTTTTCCGTCAGTCATTTCTATGAGTAATATTTCAAACGTTAGTATATATTTCACAATACTCTATTGAAAACATAATATGCGTTGTTTGTATAAAATTTAATTGGAATATATGATACATGTTTTTATCGTTATGCTAAGGTTACGATAAGGATATTTTTAGCTTCACGCACACAACAGAGGAACCTGGGAACCTAGTGTAAAGACAATCCATTTCCACTAAGAACCAGTTTGTTTCGATCAGCAGTTTTCGCCGTATTTTAGAGGCATTGCGTTTCACAGTGGTTAAAGCGTGGGACTGTAAACAAGACAGGTAACCTTGTCTTAAGACATTGCGTTAAATTATTTCCACCTTAATTTTAAGACATTATGTTGTCAGTGGCGGTACTCAACGCTGCACTTTATCTACCATAAAGGAGAGCCCCCGAGTGGGGTTCGAAACCACAACCGTCGCCTTTATAGTCAGGCACCCAATCTTCCACGACATCTTGATAATATAATAGCATTCTGTCAAACAAACAGACAACTTAATTCTATCAAATGCTAAACATTTCGATTTAGATATAGTTTTCACCCAAAGGAATGTAGTCTGTACCGTAACGGGACATTGCAAACTTGCACAACTAACTCCGACGAATGGACACTGATAGATGACTCCTTTAGATTCATTTAAAATTTGTTACGTTGTTTTAACTTTGACTTTGACTAAAGATTTATTGTTTACAACCGTTTTGTGACAAATATGTTTTAAATAAAATTAAGTATATATAAAAAAAATCGCCAGCTACTAGACCGAAGTTGTTATTATTATATAATCTAAATATTAAAATTAATAATATTCTCTCATGTAAAGTGGGGAAAAGAAGTGTCTTCATGGACACGGAGTATCTGAACACTAGGTTTTCAGGTTCCCTCTGCCTATCTTGGCTTCGTGTGGTATACATATTGGTTATATACGTTTACGTGAAATTATTTATAATGAATGGGGTAAAGAAATACAAATTAAAAATTAGAACAACTTAAGTTTTACTTATAGTACAAATTATTTCGAACTCAGACTCAAGAACTACTTAAGTTAAATTACTTTTGCTTGGCCTAAGCTATTCTAAAGTTAAAGGGAATTTCTAGTAGAATAGTCTAAAATACAATTATCACGCAAAGTATGTAAGACAACTGTCTTTAATGAATATATGAATAATCTAGTAGTTCAAGCAGCGTAGTAATAATATTAAGCTCGGTAGTAACAACTTCATTAAGTAAAAAAAATATTAAAAACGAAAAACCTCAATGCATAAAAGTAAAAAGAAAAATATAAGTCCAATTAGGATAAAATCAGAAAAATTATAAGTCTCGTCGACTGTTAATCTTAATGAACTATTGAGCATGTTAAATTTGTGGGGTGCCCAGTACCCAGACCCTCATGTTCCTACGCTCGTGGTAATCGAACCCACAACCGTCCGTACTTACGGTCAGACTTCTTCTCACTTCGCTTTCCAACGTCCGCTTCATGATTTTTTCTCTTGGCTGGGTAGAAAGAGAGAGATGAAGAAGACAAAATTATTCTGGAATTTCCATCTGTTTTAAATATTGTTGTGTTAGTGGCATAACTCAACACAGTGATTGATTTATTACTTTCATACCACAATCATACTTATAATGTGTTTAATATTCAGCATACATATAAAAAAATCTCATTAAATACTAATACCTAATTAACCTATAATACAACATAATTTTAGGCAAAGTACTTATTTTACTAACCTTTTTAATATTAACTTCAACTCACGAGTCGTCGCTCACAATTTGAACCAGCTGGATTGAGCAGCAGTTCCCTAAAAATCGCTCTTTTCCGTTCTTGTAGGAATATAGATAACGTACCTCCCACCTACTTCATGTCTTCATTCTCCAAGTAACCTCAAACCTAAGTCTAAGCCTAGCGAAAGAGCCAGCTTATCATTTACTCTGTCTTTAGCGAGAAAGAAATCATTTTATTTCTCCACTCCACAGGTCAAGCTAAACGGACGGCGCGTCCGTATCGGAATCGAGCGCTGACATTTCAATTTGCTCAAAATAATGGGTTGGTACATTGTAAGGCGGAATGCGTCCGCTATGTGACTGGCGTGTAAAGCGTAAAGTAAACGAATTTGCGTATCGGGTGATTGACGTATATCGAATAATGCCTGTATTATCATTTTCTGATTTAATACTTTTTTTATATGTGGAATTTTTAGGGGATTTCATAGTGTTAGGTGAATTAATTATGTGTGTACATCTTTGTTTTGTTGTGGTGTTGTTCATGTTTATTTGTAGCGTCTGACTGCAAACGCGACGGTTGTAGGTTCGATTCCTTCTCGAATGATTATTTATTTTCATTTGTCACAAAAAATGGGTGGTGCGTGTGGAAAGGAGTTTCTTTATACTAGTTTCCTCTGCCTACCCTTCTATTTGCATAATATAAAAAAGCGGGAAGCTAAAATAAAAAAATAATATACTTTACTCACAAGTACGAAATTATCTCCAAATTAACACAACACATCATTCTCGAGGAAAACACTGAAAGTTAGATGAGTGCTTCATATTTTTCCCCAAAAGTTTTCCAACTAAGGAACCCAAAAGTTATTTTTTCGATATGTAACTTTATCTCGGCTTTCATTATGTTGGAAACACTAGCCCACTTCAAACACCTTGCCAAAATATTGGTGAGAACTTTGAAGATAAAGCTTCGATTGTACAATGATTTATTTGAAAGCCTTTGGAGTTATATAATAAAGTATTTATAAAAACTGTTTGTTTGTAAATGCGGTTGTGGGATCGATCGCCTCTTCTCTGGCACTAAGGTAAAAGCCCGGTGTTGATATCCGCCACTCAACACGCAATGACTCGTAAAAATCGACAGAAAGTGTGTTTTAACACTTTGCCTACCCTTCTCTAAGCGGGATACAGCGTGAAGTTGATAGTAATAATGTTTACAATGTTGATAAATCATTATTATTTTTTTGTGAGAATTTCTTTTATTTACTTTTATAATTTTAAGGGGTAATCAAAAATTTATTATATTATACCGGTGCTACAGCTTTAAAACTTTCTTCTATGTACTTTTTTGCCTCTTTACGCATTTTTTCGCATAGCAGGCTTGGCAGAGAGAGCGTTAAGATACTTCGTTCTCTATATAATTGGACTAATTATAATTATAAAAGGTTAAATAAAAAACGTTTTGTTTTCATCTTTTCATTAATAATTTTATTTTTCATAAAACTTAAAGCAATAATATTCGATCCAAATTCCTTAAAACTATAATATTATAACTATACAATACAATACACACTATTATCTACGTCAAAGTAGTCACGTAAAATGTTAGTATCTAAAATTAATAAAAGCACGCTGCTAAGACTGATATGTTACGTTACACAACTTATTAACTTAGCTAAGTACGAAGAAAATACAAATTGAAATGAACGTCTAATAGTTAGCTTAGATAATAAATATATAACAAATGGCATATTTGACAATTTTTTATGTTGTACAAAACAAAGTTACTTAAAGTATAAAAACTAAACTCAACAGGTATGGAACCCAGAGGGCTTAGCACCAGGTTCTCTCTGCCCGGATAAACAGGGTAGCAGAGTTGCTATATGTATGCCGGAAACAGCGTGAAACTAAAAAAAAATAGATAGGGCTTATAACACTATTTTTATAAATCAATTAACATTCCACCTAAGAATATTATTATTTAGAATTCATTTCAATTTGTAATTCCCAAAAAAAAATTTCAAACGTTAACTTAATACTTAAAAACAATAATTATAATATGCATTTGAGAAATAACAAAAAATCTCGATCTTCCTATTTATCTATAGATATAAAAATTTAATTATAAATTTTATAAAGCAGTGAATTCTGTTGAAAAAGTTGATAATGGCATAGGGGGTGTTGAGGCTCTATTATTTTTATCTCCTTTTGCACCTGGCAACGACCATGTAGAACTACCGGTAGCCGTCACTCTCGGCCCCATATTATCGTAAGCAGATTTCAAAAAACAAGTCCTACTTCTCCTTGGCAAAGTTGCCCCACCACCTAATAAATCCGGAAACTTCTCATTATGTCCAGTCACTTGGACTGATATAAATATATTACCGTATGGTGCGGGTATTGCAAACTCCGCTGGTGGTGGAGGAAACACGCCCGAAGGACCCTCTATTGTTATTTGTACTGGTTCCAAACACCTTTGGGTATCTTCACTCTCCATAGACATAGATCTGTCAAACATTTCAAAACCATATGAAGAACCCATTTCCATACTTGTTCGGTCGCAACTGACAGCTATCGAAGTATCAAGTAATTTTTTTTCTTGATCTGTGAAACTTCGACTCGGAGGAACACTCCGACGTCTTATTTTCCAACAAACACAGGCGGCTATGAATCCTGTACTAGCCATCGCTAACACAGCGCCTATTGCTATAAAAAATTTGGAATAATCTGGCGCACTACGAGCAGTTGCGGTTCTGGCTTTGGGCAAAAACAGGGTTAAATAAGCACTGAATTCTCCTGCTGCACTTTTAGCGCTACATCTCCACTCCCCAGCCAGTTCACTGGTAACATTAGTTACAGTCACATTAAACCACTGAGCACTTTTATTTATAAAATCGTCAATGTATTCATTAAAATTTCCACTCGAATATTGGAAAACGGAAATGTCACTATCACTATAAGTCTTATTTACTACTTGTGTATGGCGAAAATACCATGAGATATTAGGCATAGGATCTCCACGGACAAAGCAACCAAATGAAATGTCCGCCCCAGTTTCAGTACGAATTACGGATGGATTTGTTACAGCTGACGGAGGACAGACCATGTCCTCTCCTTTTATGTCTAACCAGGATGTATGAGCTTTATTGTCGGGACCGGAACAAAATACGTCTTCATTACCGAGATTGCTATTAAGAAACCACTGGTGAAATTCTCTTATCCTACAATCACAGAACCAGGGATTATCGGAGAGCGTTAAAGTTTTCAGAGCTGGCAGGTTAAACGTGTCCCGATGAAGATATGAAAGTAAGTTCTGTTGGACATATACAGTTTCTAACGCCCGCAGGTTCACAAAGGCAAAAGGGTGAACTTTGCGGAGCCTACATCGTGAAAGTTCAAGTTTCTTTAAATGTTGTAACGGCGGGAATTGCTGCGCAACTAATTTACTTAACGGGTTGTCATTAAGGACTAAAAGCCTCAGACGCTCGTTGCCTTTGAAAGTGTCAGGTGAAAGTTCGGTTAGATAGTTCCGGGATAGATCTAATTCTATCAAAATACGAAGTTCCCGGAATGCATTTTGGTGTAAGAAATGAAGATTTGTGGAGCTCAGGTTCAGACGTTGCAGGTTTAATAACTCTATAGTGGCCAAAGCATCTTGTTGAAGTTCGCCGAGGTTGTTTCCGTGTAAGTCTAGTACTTGTATATCTGAGGCTAAGTGAGGTATCTTTGTCAGACCGGCGGATACGCATGTTGCAGTTTTTTTCCCGGATGACCATTTGCAGTGACACTCTCTGATGCGGCCGCAGCTCAGCCAATCGCTTCCAGCTGATTTAAAAAGAGTAACAAGTAACGCGCACCACAGTGCACGAATGCCCATCTCATATCAAAATCGGTGTATATACCTGAAACAACAGATAAAACTTTTATTATATTTTAGTAAATTAAAATTTTCTTATTTTCTTACTTTTATAACGTTTTTATACGTTTTCTTGATAGTCATATTTTTATATACAAAATTTTTAACACGATTATAGAACAACGGCCTAACGACTTGATGTACCCACATCCAATTAAGAAAAAAAAAACAAATGCATATAATGCTATATAATTTTAATTATATCATTAGATTTAAATCCACAATTAATGCATAAGATTTATTTTAATAATATAAATTTATTTCTTCTCCGTTCTTATGATGATGCTCTATCATTTAATTCGTAAAAAAAAGTTATCAACGTCAAAAAACTTCACTCTGCTCCATAATTAATAGTGAGTGAGCACTTCACTTTGTATCTCGGTGACCTATCTACGTAAGTGGCGACGTAGTTCGATGGTGGGCTAACAAAGTTTGCTTGTTATATCGCACAAAGTTAATTAATTTAAATGAAAATTACCCGTTTTATATGAATTAAAAGGAGTTTCAAAAAATTATGTAATAAGTAGTCGTCTCTCGCAATTATGTTTGCGTGTACTTTTAAGATACAACTAATAATTCTATTTTTCCAAATTTTCCCAATTACAAATTTGAGAAAACCCTCTCATATCAAACTTTTATACATTTTATACGTTTAATCTTTAACTAGAAATTAGCAATGTTATATACTAATACATGAAATAAAATTTTCCGATCCTTGTAATTAAAACAGCTAGCTAAAGTTATATAGGTATGAAGTTTGGCATATATGTATGTATCCACATATATATACGGTTAATGCAGCAAAACAACGCATGTAAATAATATTATTTTATACAATACAATACAAAACTTTAATCCTATTCTATTAATATTATAAATGATAAAGTTTGTGAGAATGAATATTTGTTCTACTTTCACGTAAAATTTGCTTTACAAATTTAAATGAAACTTTGCAGTTATATAGCTTACTAGCGACCCTCTTGCGGCTTCGCCCGCTTTAACTACTGGATTATTCAAGTAATGTATGTTTGCAAGGCACTTAAGATAATGTGAAAATTAATTAAACCCTAATGCAACCCGCATTTTTGTAGTTTCAATAAGGATTTTCCAATTGTTTTACACAGCAAGGATCCAATACGTGCAAACGCATCTAACTAAATCTAAATCTTCGTTGCTATAGAGGCAGGCGGGTTTTTTTTCGTGCTTGTGGTTAATGCTGAAGGGGGTATTCTGTCCCTGATGAAAAGCAAGCACGACGTGGCTGCCTGTGACGAAAATTAAATAGAATGCATGGGCCGGGAATCGAAACCGGGCCGCCCGCGTGGCAGGTGAGCATTCTACCACTGAACCACCTATGCGTGTAAGGCAGGCGGGCGCGGCGAACGCATGGCGAGTGGCGAGCCGTTTCGCAGCAAGGATTTTTTGATATTGTAACAACTTCTAAAGTACTTATTAAAATGAAAAACAGTAAAACACAGTTTTGATCTACATTATTTAACAGATTTGTCCGACAAAATATACATTGTCATAGAAAAAATAGCGACAGTCATACGAAAGAAACGAGAAATAAAGATAAGCTTGTTACACCAAGT
The DNA here is from genome assembly GCA_000313835.2 of Heliconius melpomene melpomene. NCBI lineage: Eukaryota > Metazoa > Arthropoda > Insecta > Lepidoptera > Nymphalidae > Heliconius > Heliconius melpomene. The sequence goes on along the minus strand of HE670785.1, from coordinate 37,457 downwards.
TTTCGCCTCCAAAAAGTTAATAAATCCTTTATGGGTCTGAGTATACGTGTATATAATAAAATTCCGCAGTGTATTCTTAATTTGCCACTTCCAAAATTTAAAATATCTGTAAAAAAAATTCTAACAAGTAAAGCTTATTACACTGTTCAAGAATATTTAGAGGATAAGCATGTATGGAATTAATGTCTATTGAATGTCAGGCAGGACAGCTGCCAGCTAATGTAATAGTAAAATACGAGTATACCATTGACTTTAAAAAGAGCAACTGTTGAGTTTCTTGCCGGCTCTTCTCAGCAGAACTGCCTTCCGAACCGGTGGTAGCTTTTTGTTCATATGTTCATTCGACGATTCAAAAGTGC
>HE670785.1:0-34290 GCA_000313835.2 Heliconius melpomene melpomene | reverse complement strand
AATTCGTTGAAATGAGGCTCGATGTCTCATTATTGCAAGGTTAATGGAGAATGTTACGAACGACCCCCCCAGAGGTCCAATAGAGGGACAAGGCTATGTACAACAAGATGTGCCTGAATCTTGAGGGGAAAACGCTAACGACATATCATTTTTATCCACCTAGTGCCATACAGTTCTCGGCGCGCTTTTACCTTTTACCTTGGGTGGTACCCCTAGCGACGTATCATTTTTAGGCACCCTATAGCCACACAGTCCTCGACAGGATACCAGATCTTGACTTAGGTGGGAGATTCATATTGTAATTGTGTATAGTATACTGTATTATACTTACCAAGCCCTTTATTTTGATACCCATATTGATGGGATTGAAAACTACATTATCCGCCATTTTGTAGCAGTGGCCATCTTTGATTTTGATTTTGTATAGTGCACTGAATTCTACTTAACAAGCCCTTTCATTTGATACCCATATTGATGGGATCGAAAAAACTAAGTTGTCCGCCATCTTGTAGCGGCGGCCATCTTGGATTCACAATAATATTGAATATGGATAATTGTATTGTCACCAGAATCAAAGGCGTATACCAAATTTCAGATCAATCGGTTAACGGGAAGAGGGTTAAATTTCAATTACTAAATTTGACCCAAACAAACAAATAAACGGGGTGAGCTAAATAAAACCGTTTAAAAATACACATGTTGTGTATATTCTTATATACAATAAGGTTAAAGTCGTTTCGTAGCGGTTAGCGTAACATGTACGCTAATCGAAACGGTTATGGGTTCGATTCCCAATTAGTGGAATTTTTTATTTTTATTTTCCCGCAAGACAAAGACAAGCAATGTTAAGTTCACCACAGTACGTTATCGAAGTGTTTCCCCACTAATTTCCCTGCGCCTACCTGTTATATGCGGGATACAGCGGGAAACTAAAAAATAAATTTACTTTTATTTTCTTTCTTTCAAAACGCTTGCTAATTTTCACCAACTAATTTAACGGGCGTCTAACATTTCTGTCTAATGCCAGTACGACTCAGAGAGGATTGTACTGCATTCTTGTCTCTTCATGCAGAAGTGACCGGATGCTTTGGCGCATATTGCTCTATACTTTCATTAATGTGAGAACGTTCACACTTTCGTTGTTCGTGTAGGTATTTGTTAAAGGCTTAGAACTTTTAAATTGTACGAAATTTTAATTTTATTATGGCTTTTAAAATCTTTATATTTGCTATTGATTATGTGGTTTAGACGTAGGCATGTCCTAGTGATAACTGTGATAACGGTGATACTTAGCGATGTTTTTTAGTTTGCTACCAGATATAGGCAGAAAATAAGAAAGAACAGAGACAGAGAGAGAAAATAAGAAGGAACAGAGTAGAAGGTTCCAAATTTTAATATATCGAAATGAATAACGAACTAAAGGCCCTCTTGGTGCAAAGACAAACATAGCAGGCGTTCTATTTTCTGTTTATAATTAATTAAGAATTTAATTTACTATACCACTACAATAATTGAACAAAAAAAATAGAAAAATAAAATAAAGTACCATACAATAAACAATGGTTTTTAAAAAAATCTTTTCATTTGCAATGGCCTAAGGTAACAATGATATTTCTACTCTACGTTGTATAATGAGATGTTTAAAGTGTATCTCAACTTCATAAATATTATAATAATTAATTGTTAATAATAAGTGTTCTAGTTTGTATCTCGGTGACCTATCTCGAGAGAGAGAGAAGTAGACCATTTGACGATACGCATTTGCAAAAGGAGTTATTTTTTTTAACCTTGCTGTACAAGACCGGAGAAATGAAAATTATTTTTTGCATTAAATAGCTACAGATAATATATGGTCGATTTCTGAATGTCATCTTAAGTCTAAATTTTCTCTTTTACCATTCACTGTATGTATTATAGGTAATTTTTACCATTTTTTTATATATAAAGTTTAATCTTGTATAGAAAACAAAACTACAGTTATTAAACAATCAGATTATTGTCCTACATTATAAGAGTATTTGAATTGAACAAAAGAATATATAATAAACAGAAGGTAAAATTATCAAGAATTGGTTTAAAAATATGATTTTATAATAAAGCTTTGAAAACAATGGTGATTGATATCTGTGACTATGTTAAGATTTTTTTATTTTATTTTACATCCAATATTCTCATGTTTCAATATTGCAATGATCTAACAGGTTTTCTAAATTATTGATATTTTTTAAATAAAAAATATTTCTCCTTTTATCTAGTTTTACGTTGTACGTACCTATGGTAGGCAGGGGGAACACTAGGGATGGTTGAGACATATCGCTTTCCAAATTCCAAACACCCTCTAATTTTATAAATAAAAAAAAAATTGACTGACCTCAACGGACTGACCATATTTTGTATTGTTACCAGTGTCTTAATGGAAACAGAATAATTTAGCACTGGGTTCCTCGTTTTCTCTCACTTTATTCGCTAAAAGGCAAAGCATGGCGTTGATAACCGCCGCTCAACACGCAATGCCCCTAGAATTCGACGGAAAATAGATAACGAAAGTGTCTTAATGGGAAACGGCGTTGTTCCCAGTCCTTTCCAGGTTCCTTCTGCTATGTACATAAATACAGCGTGAAGCAGTGAAAAAAAATCTATAACCTAGTAAGTTAGGGCGTAGAGAAACCTAACGAAGCTAGAATTTCCCCTGCGTATAAAATATATTATATTTTAAATTGTTTTAAGTCAAGAGGGTTAGTTACGAGGTTGTTCTTGAAGTGGTCTCATGTGGATTTCGCATAATTTAAAGTATGCAAAAAGGTAAAGCAGAATTTTAAAAGTTAAAGGATATACTGTTTTATGATATCACGTTTCATATATCTTCTGTTTATATGAATTCTGAGTGGAAATATCTAAGTTACATTAAGAAAAACGAGATTTTGTTTGTAAGTTTATTTTTTGTGGCTTTATACCCACACATACCAGGCCAGGCAGAGAAAGTATTTAGTGTTAGGACACTCCATTTATCACATTTTCATCTGAATTGACAAGACGCTGAGAGTAGGCGGAACAGAACGCCGCGATTTGCCTTCCAGAGCGAGGAAATAAAAATAATTAATTCTTCAAATTCATTGTTTAAATTTAACATAAATTTCACTCTGTGGAGAAAGAAATAGGAACTTAAGGTCAAGAAGTACGGAATATTCTTCGTTGGGAAGCGAACTCACAACAATCGCATTAAAGATCCCCTGCGCTACAATGGCCTTAATTTCAAACATATCTATATATATAAAAGGACTTGTCCTCACTGACTGAGGTAAGACGCACGCACAGCCGTAACCGCTATGCGTAGAAACGTGAAATTTGGACAGATGTTTACTTTCGTAATCTGGACATCCAGTAAGAAGGGATTTTGGAACATTTTAACCCTAAAGGGGAGAAATAGGGGTTGAAAGTTTGTATGGAAAAATAAATTAAATCGGCACCGATTTTTATAAAATTTGAAATTTAGATTTTTAAAAGCATTTAACTGAATACGTGTTTCATCGTTTTCTAAAATTCTCTCCCTAAGGGTGCAAATAAGGGGTTGAAAGTTTGTATGGAAACATCTTTAAAACGCCACCGATTATTATAAAATTTGAAATTTTGACTCTTAAAAATATTTAATTGAACATGTGTTTCATGGTTCTTTCGAATTCACCCCCTAAGGGTGCAAATAAAGGGTTGAAACTTTGTATGGAAAAATCTTTAAAACGCCACCGATTATTATAAAATTTGAAATTTAGACTCTTAAAAATATTTAATTGAACATGTGTTTCATGATTTTTTAGAATTCACCCCCTAAATACGCAAGCGAAGCTGCGCGCGTCCGCTAGTATGAATATAAAATATTTAACTTTGTAGGTTGGGTTATTGATTACAGTATCGAATTTCAATAACGAATAGAAATATTTTTCATATTTTTTAAAATATACGCCTTTAATAAAAACGACAGTCTCAGTTTCATTTTTTATTCCAATCGGAAGTTTTTGTGTGGTTCGCAATAAAAATTAAAAATGTTACTGCATACATATATTGTAACGTGTATATTACCTATCGATGATAAGACTGACTGTAGATGTAATGATTGTGGGTTCGATTTCCACTCAGGGGAACTGTTCTAGCTATTTTCTCATTATTAGGCAGGCCTCTTTTTAGTCCTTCCAGTTCTTCCGGCTTTGAGCTCCACCACCATCACCAAATTTTATTGGAAAGTAGAACCGAAGTGTCTTTGCACTTTTTAACCGAAGGAGGAGAGCACTTCGTATATTTTAGTACGTACAATAGTGTTCCATAAGTAGGTTCGTTCATAGGTTCTACTCATAAATATGTTTTTACAACGTTACGTTACAAATCTTTGACATTATTTTTATTTTAAGAAATAATTTAATTTAAGAAATTATGCATATTTTTATACCCGCTCACTGCTATATAGCAGGGTAAATTGAGAAAATTTACTGTTAAGGCACTCCATTTCTTACTTTCATTTTAATCAATGAGGCTTATATTATTTAATTATAAAATTTCTTTTTTTTTGTTTAGGCTTCTTCCTGCATACAATATATAAAGGAATCTAGTATTTAAATATTTCATTTTTAAGTTTCTATCAATTTTTCTAGACATTTTAAGTGTCGAAGCTTAACGCCATATTAGAACTTGTTAGAGCATGAAAAAAAAAATTCATGGCCAAAGTGGACATCAAACTCACACCCGTTTACAATCAGACGTTGCCCCATAGCCATAAAGGCCTAGCTTTAATAAAAATTATAAACATTTAATTATTTACAACATGAAACTGTTACTATTACATTGTAAATATCCATACCAAAATTCTAATTAAGCTTATAGCATCGTTGATTTATCTGGAGTTCCAGACGTCTAAATTGGAGTTGACCTCGCTATAATATATGCAGCATATTAAGTGTCCTGCCCTAACGAAATTCGTTTGCGTTGCTTAACTCTGAAATTTCAGTGAAACTACATTACCTCCTAACGCTATAAAGTGCATTAACTGCAGCTGTGCTAAAAACTAAAATTAGTTTTACATAGCTTTAACAGTAGGTTGAAAATTTTGATTAACTTTTGTATTAGATTATGTGACCTTTTAGTGTTAATTAAAGACTAGTGATCTCCGCGCGGCTTCGCCCGCTTGAACTATACTAATATTTAGTTGATTATTTATTTATGCGTATTTATTGATAATAATTAGTTACATTATTAGCGCGTAATTAAAAGTAAAAGGTAGTAAAAAGGTAGGTAAAATAACTAGTCGAATAGTATAAATATACGTAAATCGTCTAGAAAATTTAGACTCTATGTAGTATATAGAGTATAAAAGTTACCTGAAAGAAGATAAATGGTCACCACATTGAAATTTTCAATCCAAAGCTTATCTTAAAAATACTACGGTATTAGTAAAATTAAGAATTTCATCAAAACGACTTCTTTATTGTCTTCTCTATTCACTTTTAGGCGTAGTAAATTCAATTTATTTAGTTTTCATAGCCAAATTGGAAAGAAAACATATAATCTAAAATAATATTTTATATGTAAGCTCAATAAAGAATTTAATAATTTCAATTGAAGTTTGAATTGAATTGAAGCAAATAACTTTTTATTGTATTAAATAAGGCTTCACGGCTATTAGCTCCACTTGTCTTCTGGCCTTCAGCGTGTGAGACTAGGTCACTGATAATATCGGGTTACGTTGGAGGCGTTGTCACTTAATTGGATAGAATCATCAATCTGTATTTACAGTATACTACTGTAACACCTGGTTTGTGTCTAATACAAATAGAATAGAATAGAATAGAATAGAATAGAATATTTTTTATATTAGGAAAAAATTATAGAGGTCGTTGTGGTACAGAAGCACAAGCGTTCTACAGTGGGTTCAATTCCCTCTAGGAAGAAGTATTTAATATTTTCATTTTCTCGTTCTGATAACGAGGTGAAGCGCGGCGTTGATTTTCTAAAATGAGGAACGGAAGTATCTTAACACTAGGTTCTATCCTCTGTCCTGCTATGATATAGTGTAAAGCTAAAAGAAACATCATAACCGCATCGTATTTATAAATAGTAATAATATTTTTTTTCCCAACAATAAGTTGCTTGAACCCGCCGTGCCATTATAGCATGTGACGGTTAACGCGCCGGTTGTAGGTTCGATCCAGTCGGTGGAATTAGTTATTTCCTTTCCTTTCTCTAGTAACAAGACAAAGAATAGTGTTGATATTTGCCATTTAATACGGGATGATTTGAAAGTTGAGCGAAAAGGAGAGAGTGTCTCTACACTAAGTTCCCTCAGCCTACCCTATATGCTGGATATATCGTAAGTCTATTATTATTATAATTTTTAGGTAATATCAATTTTAATACATAAGAAAAATAATTTTCCCAGAAAAAAATTACCGTTTATTTACAATATAATCAGCCGAAGATATAAAATACCATAGCCCTATAGAATCTTCATATGAAGTGCGACGTTTATTGCTTATACTATAATGTTAATTACATCGTTACAAGATTACAGCGTACTTAATTTTTATAGTTTCATATGTTACCAAATGATAGTCAGTTGTGAAGGTTATTATGCATGTGATAAGAATCTGCGGGTTCCATTTTTCCTATAGCTTCAGGGTAGGAACCCTGGTATATACGAGATATAGCGTGCTCTCTGTCTCCTGAGAGAAAGCATGAAGCTTAACAAGATATTACAATAATTAACAAGATATTACTATTCGAATATAGCTAAAGTTATTTTAAAAAAATATGGATAGAAATATCTTTTTATAAGTAAACTTAAAGCAATAAGAGATTTTCATTCATGAGATTTCATCGTATATTTTAAACCCATATGCTGATCCCGCACATAGAAGGATAGGTAGAGGGACTCTGAGAGCCTAGTGTCCGTTCCCAATAAGACACTTCCGCTTCCCACTTTCCGAATATTGAACTCATTAATTTTTTTTTTTTTTCCAAATGGAAATTTTTAAGTGTTAAATTTAACATTTTACAGATTAAAAGAAAATACTCTACCTTCCATTAAAAATGAAAACTCCTAATAAATCTAGATTGAGATATAAACTTAAAATAAAGTTGCAACAACAATTCTAGCGTTTCATTTAAATAAAAATATGGGACACTTTATTTGAACACAACGTGGACAAATCTCTAAATTATTCAAATAGTTAACCCACGTTCTAAGCCATTTTGTTCTAAGACATTATGAGCTTTCTGACCTATTTACATAAACGCCTGTATATTTATTACTCTTGAGTAGTGCATTAAAATATGAAAAATCTATAAAAATTAAATTCTTCATTAATGATAGTAATTCTCGGCGTTGACACATGCGATGTTTCGAAACATAGGCTAGAAGTGTGGAATGAAGTGTCTTAAAGCCTGGTTTCGGGAATTAATTATTTAAACTTTTACGACTAGATGATGAGGTTCTTTCTGCCTCCCCTAACTATTTGAAAATAAAGCCATATCAAAAATAAATGGTGAAAATGCATAATATTATTTAATATTAATATATCTCACACTAGAGGTGATATTGGCTCGTTAACTAGCTTCAACAAGTCAAGACTAGATCATCATATCCATCATTCAGCTGACTAAATTTAGTACCTACTACAAATTTAGCCAATCTCATTATAATGATATATGGGTTATCCTCAAACTGTACCTGTTAGCATTTTTATAGCTTCATGCTGTATCCCGATATAGCGGGGTAGACAGAGGGAACACGGGAAACTAGTATTAAGACACTCCGTTCCTATTAACTCACTTCCGTTCCTATTTTCCGCCGAACTCTGGAGGCATATTTAAGTAAGCCCATGTTGCTAAAGTAGCGTCATATTTCATTTCTTTCACATAACACTATTCTCTGTTCATCTTATTTTCGAGACATTTCATCTTACGTGCTTTGGCTGAACTCAACGCTGTGCTCTATCTATAAACCAGAGTAAGGAAATTAATTTAAAAATTAACACTGGAATGTCAAAGTTGCTACCCGCATTTAAACTAACAAATTAACTGGCGTCAAGCTTACATAGACTAAAGTACTACCATTTTTCATTTTCTTCATATAACACTATAATTTAAATGAATAAATAGCAAACTTAGTTCGCAGAAATGAATAGTTATTTACAAAGTTTGCAAAGCTTTTAGTATTTCAAGGTGTTTTTTGTGCCTCTTAAATCATATGTTTAAATTATGTATGATGAGTGTTTGTACTAATTTTGCATAATGTTGTTGCGGTTTTATGCATTTTTCAGGTGCATTAGTGCGTTTTTGTTTAAATGTGTAAAAATTAAAGTTTAAATTTGTATGTAAAAATTGTAAGTTCATGTTAAAATATCTTTTTTTTCGGCCTTTAATGCAAGAACGCAGAGATAAGGAAGTCATTTCGTTCGTCCCTTATGACTATTGACATATATTATGAGATAGAATGTTGAGAACGGCATCTTAACATTAAGTTATTTATTTATTTTAATCACTAAAAATTTAAATAGAATTCTCAATTTTTTTGTAAAATATTCTTTCTGTTGTGTTTATAATTATTAGCAGCAAGACAGAAAATTCATAGAGTTCAAACTCTCCGTGCTCAAAAAAATCAGCTATAATTCAAGACATTGCAAGTTGGGAAGCGAAACAAAGCACCTTACTAATATTCATAATAATTTTAAATTCATTCTATTTCCTAAACCAGTCCGTAGATTGATGACAAAAAAGATCGATCGAGACTTAGATGCCGATTGAGCGTTTTATAAGCGCGCTCCAAGTCAAGGCTCCTTGAAAGTTCTACCGTGTAAGGGCTATAGAGCCATGTTCGTCACGTCATCACGTCGCCCTCGTTACATTAAATTATATTTATTTCAATTAATAGGACTGCCTTACTAATTAGTAAGTAGTGTTCTATATGATATTAATTAACTAATCCATACCTAAGTTTTCAAAATTTTATATAGCTTAAATATAGTACTAATTGATTTCAGTAATGATTTTTTTTTAAATATAAAAAAAATCAAGTGGGAATCGAATCTACAGCTATCTATTTACTAATAACACACACTTAATTGTGTCAAGTACGTTATTGTGACGTCAAGTAGTGCTGTAATAAACACAACTGTGCAGTGATAACTATAGTATAAGTAAATTGAACTTATAGCTATAGTTATAGCTTCAGTATAAGTAAATTACAATTTTACTACATTTGTTGTGAGTAACTTGCACACATATCGTTGACGGTAGAGTTGACGTTACCATGCAGTTTTATTGAGTTTGGCTAAATTTGGAATACTATTAAAACAATGGGTGAACTGAGGCCAGTGGGACCGTGTCTGGCACACTAGGCGCGGCTCTAACTTGTAGAAAAGAATATATTATACTAGAGACCCAAACGCGGCGTTCCCCGCTTAAGCTATTTATTGTATTATAATTTCGATGTATAAGCTATATTACTGTAAAGTTTCATCTATATCGGTTCAAAACTTTTTATGTGAATGTGGGACAACCATCCATGATCACAAACTTTCATATTTATTAAACTTAAAAACTTATTAACTTATTAAACTTTCATATTTATATTGAGTCTTTTGATTGAAAGTGGGGGCCAAAATGTCTTATGCTAGGTTGCCTCTGCCTACCCTACTATATGCATATTATAGCGTAAAGATAAAAAATATAATTTATAAGATTCCCACTTCGGAAATATAATTTCCTTGATAGAGAATCGAACCCACGACTATTGTGTTTATCATACACTCACCGTGTAAGGTATTTTTAATAATTACTTTTAAATATATTATAGGTACAAATAACGTTTACTGCTATTGTCCACCTCATTAATTTAATAGCATCTTCAACTATGAATTTCTGGAATTAAATCAAGCAGATACGGCAGTGCGGCTGGCTCGTCGCCAACCGACTTGGGCCCAATATTAATATTGTTTTAGTTTACCATTACTCATTATGGAAAACTATATTTTAGTATTTGTTTATTAATTGATTACTTTCTTTAATTGTTTGTGTTTTGTATCAAGAGCTGGAAGACAATTCGACATTAGGCTTACTTATCAGCTTCACGCTGGGAACCTAGTGTTACAACATGACGTTCCCCACTTTCTGCCGAATTCTGGAGGTATTGCGTGTTTAGTGGCAACGCCTCGTCACCAGAGCAAAGAAATAGAAATATAAACGTAAATAAATATTTAACTTCCTCGAGTAGGGTTCGAACCCACAACCGTCGTTACAGTTACATACTTGTCGTCAGGACGGCCTCATTATAATATAATGCTTACTTATAGTAAATTAAAAAATTATATTTAAACATATGTCTACAGGATATGTAGAACTACTATAAATAATAAATAATAATAATAAAAATCATTGTTAACATTTGATTAAAAAAGCTGTAATTAGCGTAAATAGCTGTAAATAGCTGTCTTTGTAAAAAAAAAAACAAAAAGCTGACAGTACTTTATAACCCATTAATCAATAAAGCACTCTACTAAAAGTTCTTTGATGTCGCCTTCAAATCAACACTTCTTTTATTAATCTTAAACAAAGAGAAAGCTCAGTGACCGTGGTATTGAAGCTTTTAGTTTAAGAACTAGAATTTTGACAATATTTTATACTTTTTTTGCTTTCTATAGAAAACACAATTAAATACGTAAAATAATTGACAATTGTATAAAAAACGATCATTTTCTTAATGGATCACTCGGATTCATAGAATGCTAAGTAATTTCTCTCTTTTAAAAAGTAGGACTCAAATAAGGGTTAGTAAATTAATAACAAAATATAAGAATTTAATGAATTAGAGCCTAGTGTCAAGACTCTTCGTTCTCCAATTTCTGTCTAAGTTGGAGAAGTTGTTTGTTAAATATCGAAATTCAACGCCGCACACAATAAAAAAAACATTATATTAAAGTACCTTTATAAGCGAAAACCAGTTTAACATAATAACAAGTATTTATAACTAACTAACATAACTAAAATATTTCTCACAAACGCTTTATTGTAAACATTACTATTACTGGGCCGCGTCTAAATTTGTTCTGTAAAGTCTAAACAATGCGTCGCGATGCTAACAGGCATTTCCTTAATAGTATTTCGAAACAATGATTTAGTTTTATTTTCAAACAAGTTTTAGCATTAATGTCTTTAGATAATCCTTAAAAATTAAAAAAAAACACATAGCAGGGTAAGCAGATGGTACCTAGTGTTAAGATACTCCGTTCTCCACTTTCCGTCGAAATTTTCGATGCATTGCGTGATGAGTGTTGAAAATACTTCATTCCCCAAGTGGGGATCGAAGCAACAACCCTCGCATTTACGGTCAACACATACAGACGCTGTGCCATAACAACCTCAATAACAATAATAATCTAACATTACTCATTTTAAAAAAGTAAACAAAAAGTAAAACAAAAACTGTAAAAGAACATCATTAATTAAAGATCGCACAGCGTAACTACAGCTTGTGATCTGTCATGTTCTGGCTCCTGAACTGGAGTGGACTGGTCTAGGTCGTTATTAGCGAACCGTAAAATAGAAACTTAGTAGTGAGAAATGGCAAATAACTTAACTTGAAGTATTGTTTTGTACACTTGAAATGTATAATAAGACACAGACAATATCTCAGGCCAGTCGTGGCGCAAGGGCGTAAGTGGGGAATGGAAGTATCTCAATACAAGGTTCCCAGGTTCCCGCTGCCTATCCTGTTACGTGTGGGATACAGCGTCAAGCAATACAAGCTAAAAAAGTCTTGAGGCCATAGTAGCGCAATATGGATTGCTGTTAGCGTGTTGATGATGATGATGATTTTAACTCGGGGCATTGTATTAGTTAAATTTCCCCGCTTTAGTATCCAAAGTGCGGTGTTAAGCGCTACGAAGTAAAAAACTGTAGGAATCATTTGTATAAACGCTTTTTTAACTTTTTATAAAAAAAACAAAAAAAGCTTTTAACTTTATCATAGAAATCTGCTGTTCTTCTTATTTAAGTGTAACGATAAGAATAAAATTTTAATGGAATCTAGACTAATGTAACTCAATGGGTATTCCAAAACTATTCGATTCCACCTTTGAAATAATCGATCTTCTTTTCTTCTTATTACTTGATGGTACTTATGGTACTTACAAAGATATTTATTAAGTACGTAGATTCATGAACTAAAGTGGTTTTCAAAGATGTATCTGAATTGACTTGATGTGGAATTAATGGCTCAATTCCCACAAAAGTAGAGAATGGATTATATTGATACTAGGTGTCTTCTGCCATGTGGCAAAGTGATTTTTTTTTATCTTCACGCTGTATCCCGCATATAACAGGGTAGGCAGAGGGTATCTAGTATCTAGTCACTCCGTTCACACTATTTTTTAGACAGTACGTGTTGAGTGATGGAACTCAACACCACGTCCAGACACGTCCACCATTGTCCAAATAAAGGAAATATTAATTCCTAGTAGAAATAAAACTGACAGCCATCGCGCTCATCATCAGACAGCCTCTAAAACGTGAAAATAAAGAAAAATATATGATAAACTATAACCATAATATCAATATTGTCACCAGGAATAATTATCATTAGCGCCCACACGACCCTAATAGAACTTTTCGTTCAAAACTAATATTAATAAGCAAATATAATTTAAAACACATTAATCATTTGAATTTCAGCTATGATGAGTTATTTTAACTTTCGTATCGTCGTTATTTCCTAGAAATTTATTAGATTAGACTTTATTTATGTATCACTGTAGTACAGCGGCTGACTTTAAGGCTAGCAAATAATTTGTTGCTATATAAATAAAAACACACGAATGTAAATATAAATAGGTGGTCGGTTTGAATCCTCGTTCGTCGTTCTGGTAACCAGGCTAAGTTAGGCGTTAAGTTCCAGCCCACTCAATACGCAATGCCTTCAGAACTTGGTGGAAAATGGCCGGAGATATTAATTGGAACGGAGTGCGTTAACACTACTATTCCCAGGTGACATGGACTAAGGCAACGGAAGGGACTGCTCTTACATTCATTTCTCTAAATAAAATAATACAATAAATTAAGTATATTTTTGTAGGGCACTAAATCGAAGCGAGTGTTTCATCTATAGTTCTATTTTATAATAGTGTTAAACAAAACTATTGATGCTCAATTTGCATCGTTGGACAGCTGGGCGTTTGAGAAATTTACTTCAGGAAGTTAGATAGTATTTGCGCATGACAGTTGCATATTTGAATTTCCCCGTAGAATTATTATAGCTGTTTTTATAGGTTTTAATTTTATATTTTGTCTTTTTAATATAGAGATATTAATTTATTTGTTTTTATTTTTGCAAACATTGCTGTGTTTTTTGTGACCTCACAGACAGAAACTTAAATTATAATTAAACGTATATTTAATTAAATTAAAAATATATATTCTGTTCAACCATTTCAATTGCAATAAGAACGTAAAAAATATATTTTTCCACCATTTACTTTAAAAACACCAAATGGTAGCGTAGTTGAACTAATTTGGCTATACTTTTAAAAATCCAATGTAAATTTTAACCAAAAACTGTTTATAGAAGCATCAATCTCGGAGCAATTAAAAAATAATTGCTTCACCCCGTTTCATTCGATTTAAAGGTTCACTAGGCATGTGTATTGTGACATACACATTTTATACATTGACTGATTAATGTTTATTAACGTTATAGCTATATGGCACAGTGGAGTTGTGTCTGCACGTCCGTGATGATTGGGAGTTCGAATCTTAATTATATTTATATGGCAATTTAACATTTTTCGCATAGTATATTATGTGGAGAGGAATCCTAGTGACATGACTGCAAACGATAGTTGTTCGTTTTCCACTTGTCGAATGAATTGTGAAAGTAACTCTGGTAAGACAAAGCACGGCGTTGAGTTTCGCTACTTGACATACAGTGTCTCGAATTCAGACTGAAAGCGAAGAACGCAGTGACTTAACTTACTATTTGGGTTCTCTCTGCGTATTTTACTATACACAGGATAAAACGTGACGATAAAAAGACTAGATGCATGAGTCATACCTAAGTTGCCGAAACCTTGATAAGATTTAAATTTCACATTTTCAAGCTCGAAGTGCCAAAAAGTGAGAGCGCTCACGTCCGTTGAAATTTGAAGTCAAGCACCTTGAAATTTAAACAATTTTAAAATTATTGTTGAAAAATGTTGAACTACTATTTTGCTTCAAAATATTTTAAAGTTTCATTTACATTTTTAACATTATAAATATAATATACATAACTTCGTAGAAACATTTTGAATGTAATAAATAGGGTTAAGACCTACATACATCTTAAATATACCAGTTACTTTTCATATTGGCCAGTCATCGTTTAGTTACGCGATCAACTTTTGCGGTGGATGTCTAGCTGTAAGCGCGGTTGTAGGTTCGATTCCCATTAGAGGTAATGATTTATTTTCATTTCTTTTTTATGGTAACCAGACAAAGCGGGGCATTGAGCTGCCGGGGCATTTTGAAGCTTGACTAGCTTGAAGCTTAAAATATTCTGGATACACCAGTCATTTTTATTATTCGTCATTCATCATTTTATTGTTATTTGATCAACAGAAATAAAATAGTGAAAAATCACTCTATATAATTTTTTAGTTAAGAAGTTAAATCTAAGTAAGTAACATCACATGTACTCCTGATCTGACTTTATTTCGACCCTAGACTCGTTTCCAGATGTCCCATCTAACAGACCCAATAACACAGTTTATTATAAAGGTTCACTGAATTTCTTTGGTCAAAAGCTTTCATTTATTACCAATTCGAGTTACATTTACCCATTTGTTCGTAAAGTTGATTTTAATTAAAGTCATCTTCCAAGCGTGCCCTTAAATTTAGTGGTAGGGGCTAGATAATTTTGGGATCTGCTAATATTTGACGTCGCAGTTAATTCTGGCGTCGGTCTGTAACGTGATAATAGTCTTATTATTACGTCGGTTGTCACTATCAGTTGGGAGAATTAATGATCAAACCTTGCCACTATAAAGGAACTGACCCTTTCTATATAAATGCTTAATTTTAAAGTGTTATGTAAAGTTACTGATATAGCCGCGGTGTTAGAAATAGTTGGGGTGATGGAGCTTTCCGTTTCTATGTATAGATAAGGAAAAGGGTGACTTAGTCACTGTAAAATATGAATTCAAATGGTTTCCTTCTCTTTTTGTAAAATTATTTTTTGCTTTATTCTGAATGTATTCTTATTAAAGCAGAATACAGAGTGAAGGTAAGAAAAGAAAGTACTATTAACTAAAGTCTCGTTGTAGCGCAGCACAAAGTGTGACTGTAAACGCGACTGGTTTTGGGTTCGATCCTCACTCGAGGAAATGAAATATATGTATATATATAAAAAAGTTCTGGAGTCAAGGCAAAACGTGGCGTTAAGTTTCGCCACTCAACACGCAATGCCTCCAGAATTCAGAAGAACGGAGTGTCTTAACACTAGGTTCCCTCTTCTTATTCTGCTATCTGCGGAGTACTGCGTGAAGCTGATTTCTACTATCATGTATAAGTAATAAAAAAATTACCAAGACCACTGGTCAAATATTAAAAAAAAAAGGCAATATCACAGCAGTGGGTCATGTTGATTAGGTAGCTGATTCTACCCAAAATGTCCTCAAAGTGGAAAGTAAAATTTAGCATCATACGACCAAACGTACCGCACTCGCATATTTTTGTAACAGTTCCAGCTCTATTACGTGTGTAATCTCTTCAAAGGGATGCGCTAATTACGACTTAGCATTGAGTGGACTTTTAGCTTTTTAAAGCGAACCTAGTTTCGTTACAGAATTTTAGCATTTTTTATCTTCTTTTATATGTACATGAGATATATCTTTTTCTATCTTTGTAAAAAAAATCAAAAAGAAAAGCAGCTATACGCTTTTACCGCATATCAGTGAAGGCAAAGGAAACCTAATGTTAAGAAACTCCGTCCATCGAACACCGCAAAATTATTGAGACGTTTGTTGATTAGCTTTTGCCCTATCACCAGAGCAAGAAAACAAAAATAATTCATTCCCCAAGTGGGAATAGAACCCACAAGCGTTTAATTTACAATCAAATATTGTGCCGTTATATATGCTTTAGTATATACTGGATGTAATAGTACTTATATACTATTTTAAAATAATAATAAATATAATTTTTGGCCTTCGTGGCGCAGCACAAGGGTGTGACTGTAACGCGACGGTTGTGGGTTCGATCCCCACTCGAGGAAGTGAAATATTTATTTACATTTACATTTCCATTTCTTCGCTCTGGTGTTGAGGCAAAGCACGGCGTTGAGTTCTGTCACTCAATATGCAATGCCGGAATTTGTCAGAAAGTTTTAACACTAGGTTCCCTCTGCCTACACTACTGTGTGATCGTTACAGCGTGAAGCTGAAAAAAAACTAATTAAAAGAGGTTATATACCATCTCAACCGAATAACCTTAATTGCAATTGAAGGGAGCGCTCTAAGAACGAAGGAGAAAGGGCAAACCATAAATCAATACCATTATCCCATTAAAAGTCAAAATGTATTTACTAATTACGATGGTTAATTATAAAAAAGGTCGACCATTATTCATAGAATAAATATTGTTTTATCAAAGCGGGATGCGAAAGCTTGTTTTCAAAGATAAGCTTTATCTCTCTATAGCTTATATTCCAGACAAAAAGCTGTTTCCAAAGCTGTTCAAAGAACATACTATACTATAACATTCTGTGACTAACAGACAATGTTAAATAATAAAATTTAATACATAAAATAAACTAAAATAATTTGGTTCGTAAAATAAATTGTATTAAAAACATATTATGGTCATCGTGGCACAGCAGCACAAGCAGCAATCAGCTGTCAATCACAACGGTTATGGGTTCGATGCTTACAAAGTTAAACAAAACAAAGTACAACGTTGAGTTACTTTTCAAGGCAGTCTAAGCTAACAAAAATATACCTACTTGGACTGTTAGCGGTGTCCTCATTCCGCCTGTAGTTACGATAAAAAAAACTCTTTGAACGACACCGCTTTGCTACCCTAATACTAAAAACTCCATCCACAGTGCTATGCGTGAAAAAAGATCACTACTTTTTTTATAGGTATATTAGAAAATTATTTTTAACCGTAAAGTTATGAATTTTCGGTAACACGTAAGTATTCTTCATATTTACAACACCCTATGTAATTTCAACAGGTATTCTGTTGAAGTCGCGATACTAGATAGTATTAAAACAATTGCTTTTTTAAAATTATTTTTTGCTCTTCAACTGTTTTTTTAGCTTCACCTTTATCCCACACATAGTATTGTAGACATTCTATTCCATTAAGAAATACATTTCCGTTCCTCAAATTCCGCCGAAGGCATTGAGTGTCGAGTAGTGGAGCTCAACGCCGCGCTTTGCCTCGTTATCAGATTGAAGAAATGAAAATATTAAATACTTCATTCCCCGAGTGGGAGTGACCTCTTCAACTTCAATTAAAAAATATTTAATTTAAAAAATTTAAACACCTTATTTTTTCTTAAATACATAATAGCTTAATAAATAATTAGGAAATAAATAAAATCAGCTTAAATATAAAAGAAATATTATAAAACTTTCAATTCACTCTACTTTCCTGACCACGTGTTCAATTCAGATTGCCCACCCAATTAATCCAATAATTAAATTATCATCAATCTTTCAATACTAATATACATATTTAATACAAAATTTAATCTTAATTAATAAATAAAAAACTTACTTTTTCCATTTAAAATCCACAAAACACAATTGAACTGGACATTTTAGTTTCACAAAAAAATCACTGAACGAACTCGTCGCCCGACTAGTCGGCGGATCGATCGACTTGTAGCGGAGACGTGTTGACTCGACGCAGGCTCGCGCCAATGTGCCCTGAATTCTGTGCAGTACAGTTAAGCCGCCTTTGTAGAAACCGACGTCTTATTCTTAATTCGCCCTTTATTTGTAATAAGGTTCTAGATAATCTTTTGCCAAGTGATTTCATTGTGTTTTTTTCGCAGTTTTTTAATTAAATTATTTTCTGTTTTTGGAAAAAAAATTGGAAAATATTATTATAAGCTGAGATTTTGTCCAATAAGGCGACATTGTTATTATTCAACGTATTTTCATCGTTCGGATGATTCACTCGTGTAACGAAACAAGTGGCGAGTTTTACCACTCAACACGCAATGTTTCGAGAACTGGGCGGAAAATTGGGAACACAGTGTTTCAACTCTAAGTTTGCTTTGCCTGCCCTGTTACTTGTGGTCGTGATTTTTCCGAAATAAGCCCGATGCTCTGACTGACTGTTCATTCTTATCAACTGTTCTTTTTGGTTTCTTTCGTAGTCTAGTTTTATTAGTGTTTTTAGAAAAAGAATCTGAAATACATATGTATATTATAGGCGCAGAGACACATAGTCTGGCTGTTAACGCTATGGATATGGAATTGATTCCCACTAGTGGGGAATAAATTGTTTTTATTTTCTCGCTCGGGGAGTAGTATATAATATAACATTTTGGTAAAAGCGAAGGTTCCACTACAAAAATAGTAATAACCTTACCCGTTTCCAAAATTTTCGTTTTCGTAGAGCTTAGTCTATGTAATATTTTATTCACATACTGGTAAGTATGGTAATTTTAACAACTTTAAATAAAATAATATTTTTTTAAGAAAAAAAAATATTATTACGTTTGTATTTAAATCATAAATGAAGTAAAAATTCCGAAAACGAAAAAAAAGTGTAATTTAAACTTTTTTGTTGACGGTTCGCCGTCGGCGTTACTGCTACAATATTCATGCTAGGTAGGACTAAAAATGGCCTATGTCTACTTTCTCAAAGTAGTGTTTTGTAATTTTGTATAAATATTAAGGCAATAGGATTAGTAGGACTACTTCTGATTGTGACCGCGATGGCTGTGGCTTCGATTCCCATTAGAAAGGATGAATATGTTTAATTTACATTTATTTCTCCACTATGATGAGTTCCACTCAACACGAAATATTTCTAACATTCTACAGAGAGCGGGAAACATAGTGTTTTAAAGCTAGGTTCCGTCTGCCTAACTTGCTACGGACAAAAGCCCGAAGTTTCCCGAAGTTTTTTCTAAACATGACAGTTTCGGGTTTATTATTCGAGGAAATATTATGAAAATAAAATAATGAGAGGAAATAAAATGAAGTCAGGTGGAAAACGTAATATTGTTTAGACATTATGCGGAGAACGAAAACTCGAAACTATGTAATGTCTACTTGCGCAGTAATTTGGTAAAAATAGAAGCTGAAACATATAAGCAATTTATTTTTTCAATTTCACGCCTTATCGCGCGTATGGAAGAGTAGACAGAGGAAACTTACTATTAAAGTACACACGTCACTCAATTTTCGAGACATTGCGTGTGAATACCGGAACTCAACACCTCTCTTTGTCTTAGAAACAATTGTTATAAGAAAATCGAATCTACAACCACCTCACTATCAAACCATTTACACTAAAAGGCTGTTTCAAAAAAACATTTCAACACTTGCACAACGTAACATCAAACGGAAAATACAAGTGTTTACGTTCCAGCTTACTCACGTTCACTTGCATACATTTTGTGACTTTGAATTCCACGTGACATTTAAGTGTCGTTAATCTTTTTTAAAGGTGGAATAAAAGCTATGGCCCAATTTTATGGGTTTCAAGTAGCTGCTATACTTTTATTAGCTTTAGTGAAGCTGTAGAGCTTAGCTTAGCAGTGTAAACATCTTTGTAGATAAATTGAGAAAATAATTATTATAAATTTCTTCTGGTTTTGATTGGGAACTGGCTAAACATTGAAAACCTAGAATCATGACACTCCCTACCCTACTTTCCCTTAGATTATTAAGACATTACGTGTTTAGTAGCGCCGCGTTTTGTTTTGTTACAAAAGTAAGAAAAGAAATATAATTTGTTCCCCCCAAATGGAATTCGAATCCACAACCGTCACCAATACAGTCAGACACTGTACCACTGCACTACAACGGCCTCTAGAGTAAATTATAAATTATAGTATGTAAATAGTTACGAGTGTACTGCGGTATTCAACGCGCACTGAGTAATCAGTGTCACTAAAAACTCGACGAGTGCATCTGTTAACCGTCTGCGGCCGTGCGAGTAATTAGAATGAATGTTGCGCTGCTAATTTATATTAAATGCTTATTTAAATTACTTTATATATATAGATATATATATACAGTAAATGTACTGTAATGTATTACTAAGTAAAGATTATTAAATAAAGATTTGATAAACAAAGTCCGGCGTAGAGTTCCGCAATTCAACACGCAATGTATCGCAATATATTCATGGCCAGTCGTGACGAAGGGGCATAAAATGTGATTGTAAATGCGACTAGTTATGGGTTCGATCCCCACTCGAGGAAAACAATTATTTATTAAATTTATATTTTCGTATCTTCGCTCTGATGTCTAAGCAAAGTGCGGCGCTGAGTTCCGTCACTCAACACGGTATGCCTCCATGCTACTGTATGCAGCGTGCAGTTCTTTTCTCGCGTTTTTCTCTAGGGTTTGTATAAAGTACGATCTGTTCCACCGACAGTAAGCATAATAAATAGATCTTGGTCTTTATTCCTACATTCGAACTACACATTGAGCGGGTTTTAAGTGCAGGTTAGGTTAATTTAGCATACATTAGTTAAAGAATTAACGAAATAACTACTGATAAAACAAACCTTTAGAAATTCATATATTACAATACATTAGGTAAATTGAGCTTTTACAAGCTAAAAACCATTGTATATTAATGAAAGGCATTATTGTCGTATTACACAATATTGTATTGTAACTTATTGCATAATGCCTTATAGTGCGGTAATAATTTTGTTGTTAACAACAAAATATAAAGTATTAATTAATTATTAATTAATTGTTATTATTTCTCTTTGACCAGCTGTCAAAAGGAATAACGATAAGGATTGGTTTTTATGTTTATGCCAACTTTGTTCTCTTAAGCGGCGGTGATGCTACTCAGAGAACGGCGCTGAGTTCCGCTACTCAACACACAATGCCTCCTGAATTCGGTGAAAAGTGGGGGAACGTAGTCTCTTAACACTAGGTTCCCTCTGCCTACCCTGCTGTTTGCAGGATACAGCGTGAAGAATAAATAAATAAAAAAATCAATAAAGTCAAAAACCCTTTAATTCTTAGTTTTCGCAGCATTGTTAAGCCAACGGGTCGATCGTAGGAGCTAAATGAATTAGCAGACGCTCATGCCCGTCGGATGCGGATCGACTGCGGATCGTGACTAATCATTGCACCGCTCTGTTGTGTACCAAATTGTAGGGAATTGGTTATTTTATATTTTTTTGCTTGTTATATTTATATATATTTCATTTCATTTATATTATATTTCATTAATTGTAAAGTCCACTTAAAACTCAATATCTCGGAACTTGTGGCGGAAAGTGGAGAAAGGAGTGTCGTAACACTAAGTTCGTTCTGTCTAAAACTAAAAAAACAAACAACAAAAATATATTAACTAATTTAAAAATTAATAACTACAAAAAAAAACTTTTATAATTCGAAACAATATAAAAGAAAATACACCGAAAACAAAGGAAAAGCAAGAAATTTAAAACAAAATATATATACCTACTTTTGAAATATTTAATCGCGCACTTAATCCGAGGCTAAGTTATTTTTTGCCCAATTTAAAGGCAGCTTATTCTAGTCACGGCTGTTTGCTTAACAAATAACAATAATTTACTATTGGAGCGGAAACAGGAAGAAAATATCGTGGATTCGAGTGAATAGAGTAGGCGAAATTTTTAGGTTTTATAAAATACTAGCGGACGCGCGCAGCTTCGCTTGCTTATTGAGGGGTGAATTCTAATAAACCACGAAACATATGTTCAATATTTTTTTTTAAGAGTCTAAATTTAAAATTTTATAAAAATCGGTGGCGATTTAATTTTTTTTCCATACAAACTTTTAACCCCTATTTCACCCCTTTAAGGGTAACATTTTTCAAAATCCCTTCTTAGTGGATGTCGAGAATACGAAAGCAAACATCTGTCCAAATTTCACGTTTCTACGCACAGCGGTTACGGCTGTGCGTGCGTCTTACCTCAGTCAGTGAGGACAAGTCCTTTTATATATGCATATAGATAAATATATATGTTGAGGAGGTTGGCGCAACGTGACTGTTGTCAGTTTGATTTCCATGAATAACTGAATTACATACCCTTTACGTTTTCATTCTTGGTAACTTTCCGGTTTTCAATATTGGAATCTGTCCCACTGCAAAACGATGCTTAAAGGCCATTACAGAAATAACCCTTTATTATAATTGAAAATTACATCTCATTATATCGAAATTTTATTCTAAAACAAAGACTAAATCTAGGTTTAATTTATTCCATTTGAGACCTACAGAGCTATACAAAGCTAAAACCTAAATAAAGAAGACCTAACTCATAGCGTGACGTATGAAGCCGTACCTGGAATGTGGGTACATAGAAAATCAGTCATAATACGTTTTTGAAATTAAAATGATACAAGAAAAAGACAAGAAGAATCAAATTTATATCTTATTACAACGAAAGAAAGTTTTAATTCGCTCACAAGAAGTATTGTAAGAAAAAAAATAAATGCTAAAATGAAATCGTTTTATTCGCATAAACAGTTTTGTGAGCTTAGCGTTGTATAAAAATATTGGTTAAAGCCAACGTTATGGTTGCTAATTACTTCTACAGCTATTGAAGATTTGAGCAAGTCTAAAAAAGTCCTGATGAGTTTCATGCGCTGTTCTTCTCAGGTCAGAGTAACTTCGGTGTTAAATTATTTATTGTTCCAAAATTATGTAACTTCTTATCTATATGTATAAATTCGACAGGTCACTCACTTATCACGAAATCTCAGAAACTGCATGTGCTAGGTGCTCGCTAAGACGGGAATTTGCAATATTTGATTTCTGAGGGGTTGCTTTTGGGGTTGAAAGTTTGTATGAAATTTCGCTACTACAAATGCTAGGAGTCTCAAATTTTGCCTCATAGGACGTGGGTACTCATGGGGACAGAAATTAATAATAACTTAGTTCACGCAGGCGAAGCCGCGGGCGGGCCGCTAGTTTTCAATAAAAAATTTTAATTTATACTTTATTTTTAATTTCTGTGCCTAAGCTAATCAAAATGAAAAGTAGGTGGATTATCGTTTTGATTACACCTCCCGACTCCCCTGCGTTGTCTGACAGTCATTGAGTAACGGGGGGTTTATGTACATTAATATATAAATTTATGGTACAGCCATCGTGGTGGAACATCTGATTTTAGGCTGGATGGTTTTGGGTTCGACTCCACTTGGAGGTAAAAACATTTTCAGGAAATTAAAATATTTTTTCCCTTGAGTTGGAACTGACTTGGTGACTGCTGATCTGCCACTCAACATGTAATATTTCGATAATGGGGAATAGAGTATCTTAACAGGTTAGGTTCCATCTGCCTACACCTTTATATGGAAAGTTTTCTGATCTCTGCGTTACTTATAGCGTAACGGACGTGCCAGTTGAGCACTAATCACTTCGCCAATGTTACGTTAAAGGGAGAACACTCGAAAGAGGTTATATGGTAAAAAAGAGATATTGAGGTGGGTAATGTGTATGAAATCACGAGTGTGATAAATTCAATTAGACTACCAGGCATGAAGCCTGTACGTAATTAAATCATGATGAAATAAGAAAATACAATAACATTTATTTCATTTTAATAATTATTGCTAGCAGTTCACCGATACTTGCTTTCAACTAAATAATGGTGTTATTAATTGAAATGAAAATAATTAAACATAATTATTTGACTTAAAGCAGGTCAAACGTCTACACAATGTAAATTAACAAAGAAATACGAACGCAACACTTAACAAGGGCGGGGAACACTCGAAAGTTGCGTCATTAGGGAAGTTAATTAACAAAAGAGGCTTTATCAGAAAGTTGGAGATTTATCGTTACAAGTATTCCATTAAAAATTGAATCTCAGGAATGAATTAGATCTATCTATATAATATATTAATATTAAGAAATTGAAGATTTTGTTTGGTTGAACGCACTAATCTCAGAAACTTATGGCTCGAATTAAAAAAAAAAGTTTGTTTGATAGTCTATTTATCGTGGACGTCTTATTATTATTATATTAACAAAATTACATTAATTACATATTAATAAAAATTACATTATATTAACAATAACGAAATATAATAATTATTTCCTCTGAGTGAGGATCGAACCCACAATCACCGCAATTACAAAGCTGCACCTACTGCTCTACGAAATAAAAATAATAAAGCTAAACACACTTAAGCAGAGGTTTAATGAACACCCTTCACATTGTTTTATGTTAGTAAGCAAACAACCCTGTATACAGTAATCCTTTCTAAGTGATAAGCTAATTCCACTCAGCAAGCGCGTCGTTAAACTCGTCTTCGCTAAAACAAACTATTATACTTTAATACTAAATACTTTTAGCGTATCCTATTTTTGCTCGAGTTAAAATATTCTTTTCCATGGAAATTAAATTTAATTATAAATATCTAGTCAAGTGCGAATCGGATTTGCCAACCGAATGTTCCGTACCAATTTTAGGGTTAAGATAAGCTTATAAAACGCTTTCATTGTGTATGAAATGAATGATTTTTCTTTATGACATTCCTATAAATTTTCACTTTTCGGATATTTTCCGTAAGTTGTATAGTAAGTTCTCACTTCGTTCTAAATTTCATAACTGTAGGTCATCGGGAACTGCCTTATACGAATTACATACAAAATGCAACAAAAAGAATGCATGAATGCTCGTATCTTTTGATTTCGTTGACTTTGGTCTTGATAAATGGTCTTGACAGACTGACAGACGGGAAACAAAGTGATGCTGTAAGGGATCCCTATTTTACTTTTGAGGTACTAAGTCCTAAAGAAGCATTGTAATTTTTTTACAAATGAGTAGTTAAAAGTTATTCTGTAACAGAGCGGACTGTCTGACCGGCAAAGCGGGGCGTTAAGTTCCGGCATTTCATACGCAGTGCTTTTGATAAGAGAATTTGGTGGAAAGTGAAGAACGGAAGTGTCTTAATGGGTAAAGAATATTTTAACACTAGGTGCCTAGGTTCCCTCTACCTACTCTACTATGGGCGGGATACAGTAAGTAGCTAAAAAGAGATGATATTTGTCATGTGGTTACTTGGAGGGTAGGGGAGTACTAAGATAGGTGTTCCAGAAATATGAGCGGTAACGGGAAAAACTGAATATTCTATTTTACATGTTATAGTTCCGTTATAAGGAGTATAGACAGCATTAGAAGATTTCTTGGACTTCCAACAACAACAAGGAAAATACTTTATAGGAAATATATAGGAAAATACTCATCGTTATATTTATGTATATAGAAAATTACTTGCTATTAGTTAATTCTATCTCTAAAAGCTAATTCGATAAACTTTTATATTTTGTTGCCAAGAATTTAAAATGCTAATGTTGCTTCACCATTGCTCCTTCGTTCCTACTTAAGGCCAATTAATACTCAGATAAGAATGTAAAGAATTTTAATAGGATCTTTTTAAGTGATATTTAAATTTTCTTTTGCATTGTACGTTTTTTATAGCATAGATAAATAATAGGCGCTGAGTTCTATTCTTAGCTATACGAATATACATTTAAAAAAAATATTATATTATTAACACTTCACTTCAGCTTCACGCTGTATCCCGCACACGCAGGGTAGACAGAGGCAATTAGTGTTAAGATACTCCGTCCCCCACTTTCCGCCAAAATATGGAGGCATTGCGTCTTGAGTGGCGTAACTCAACGCCACGTAATTAATGTACTATTCAGTGCTCTTCTACTTCTATTATTAATGATTTTTATCAATAACATTTATTAACGTTAATAAATACTATAAATGTTTAAAAACAACTTGTCTAAATTGTGTAGGTAGTGGGTGTTAGTGAGGCTGAAGTGTACTTTAATAAACGATAGGACACCTGAGCTTTGTTACGAGACATTCTACGATACCTTAGCTTCACCGCATACCTATATAATTTGTTTCATTTTAAATTTAATAAGAATATTCCAACCACCATTAAGGTAACATAGAGACTATCCTGAGATTATTTGATGAAAATTTCTTTGCATGTAATATTTATTTCCTTTAACTTTACTCTGCTGCCTATACTTCTATATGTGATGTATCCCACACTCCATCTTCAGAAGAACAGGCAGAGGAGACCTAGTGTTAAGACACTCCATCGCCCTTTTTCAATCCAATTTTTGAGACATTGGATTTTTAATACAGTGCCGTGCTTTGTTTACTAAAGTAAGTATTAGAAATAATCAATCTAAAACTTAAAAAAAATACCACATAATACAACAAAAACAAACTAAAAATAAATCAAGAAAATACTATGAAGCAAAATTATAGGTACCTACAATGAACAAACGAGCTATTCATAAGAAATTACAATATAATCTTAAATCTCGAAGTAAGACAAACAGTTATTCGATATTCGACCAAAGATATTTTGCGTGAAACACCTGACAGCTGTGATTGAAAAAGTTTAATCAAATCCGGGCGCAGGCTTACTTCTGCCGATAGCGTTTTACCGAAAATTACTTTGATTTATACATTTATTTTTTGATGAATAATGATATTATTTTTTTGTCAAATGCGTATATTAGCAAGGTAATAATATTAAAAATAATTAGATAGTAAGTGAGTTAGAGTTAGAAAGAAAAGTAATGCAGTAAAAAATTAAGAATTATGCAAAAATTATGAATTATTATTAAAAAATTATGAATTATTAAAATTAAGAATTATATATAAATGAACAAGCGGGCGAAGCCGCGAGCGACTTGCTAGCATCTAATAATGTTTAATGTTTTGGTATACGTTTCATGTATTTACCTGCTTTTTGTTACATTCATCGTTTGTTTAGACGTCTTTATGAGCTTCGAGTTCGTTTGTGTTCAGTTACATTAACAATTGAATAATAAACATTAAATTTACGTTCCTTTTGCCGATATATTCTGTACACATATCGATGTAAATAAAACTTGTAAAAAGTAAATGACTTGCATTTTAATATAATTGTGAAACTTTGTAACTGTGTTATGAAATCTAAGATGTTGACTTTGACCCAATTATATCATCATGGAACTTGTCAGTTATATATGTTTACTAGTGGACCCGAACGCGGCTACGCCCGCTTGAACTATACGAATATTTATGAAATTATTTTCAGTTTTCAATAGAGAGATGCGTTAAGCAAGCTCATTTTGGGTGACTTTTCTAACAACAAACTTTGCAATTCGTTGCTTAGCAACGGTCGCATAGCATAAATTGCATGTCAAATTAATAAATATTTTAATATATCGGTATATATCGAAAATATTACAAATATGAGAAAAAAAAGTATCCTATGTTCATCCCGGTACCCTCAAGTATCTCTATAAGAGTATTTTATCACAATTAAATTAGCGGTTTGGCCCTGATTGCGTAAAAGACAGACAGACACAGTTACTTTCGAATTTATAATATAGGTATGGATGTAGTTTAGGTGACAATAACATGGATAATAATGTGGCCATCAAGCTGATAATAGATCTTAATATTGGAACTCTTCAGAGATTACTAGTAAAGCAGCTGAGGCCTACATAATTTGTTGCTCCGAAAACATTCTAAAGGACTTGTAGCACTTGGTGTAGTCTGTTTTTTTCTTTAACTATATACCTACTAATAGTCCAGAGCGAAGAAATGAAAATAATTCATACCCTCCAATGAGTATCGAACCTATAAACATTGCGTTTTAAACGACTTGGTTATCCTAATGTGCCATAATGGAGTAACTTTTAAAATTACGACTTATGAACTTATTCAAGGCTCAATGATAGGACGTACACGTTATTCAAAAAGTAAATTTATTTTCAACTTCAAATTGCTCACGTCTCGATCAAATTCAATAAAGAATTTGTTTTTATTAAGTTTATAGTGCGAATGTTTATATTTTAAAGTTTACAGATGATTAAGGTTCTGTTTGTGAATAAAAAGGCGATAGTAAATTATTGTTATATTTATGTTACAATACAGTGCAATCTAAAAGAAAGAGGGAACCTGGGAACCTAGTGTTAAGATCCGTTTTCCTCACTTTTAACCGGAAATTTTAGAGGCATTTCGTGTCGAATAGCAAAATTTTCCGACCGCACAGTATTTCATCAACCCAAAATCATCCATCCCACCTAGATGACGTAGCACTCCACTATCGTGCGGATTAGTAGAAGCTTCCTTCCACGCGCTACGCAACCGTGGAATGGCCTAATTGATACGACTTGGGTACCTTAATAAAGCACGTTTATTTCCATCTCAAAGGAATATTTCGAATTATTGAGAACTATAAAATAAATATTTAACCTGAAAAAGGATATAAGTAAAATAAAATTCTTACTAAAATTGTTATACTACCAAAATGAACTAGATGCTTATATTTCCTGCTTAGAAATACTAGCTCTCGCAACTCCCTGCCAAGTGCCAAGTTTATAATAGGTTAATCTCTATGAGTCTAGTTTTGTTATACTTGCTGCATCTTACAGTAATACTGTATAAGAGAACTTAAAATTTATAAAATACTAGTGTTCTGCTTGTGGCTTTACACGCATAATCTATTTTTTTGCTATAAGCTACAAGCTATCTAAAGAGAGCGGAGCACCAAATACTACGGTCTTTGCATAGTTGTTTCGCCTCATCCACAATCGTCAGGTCATCTTCAATTCTTTTTATTAACTGGGTAACTGACTGATAATGCACAGCGAAAACACAGAAATTAAAATATATGTGCTTTTGAGACCGTCATGGCGCAATAGGTCAGTATCTAACTGTAAAAGGGATGGTTATGGGTTCGAACTCATAACCATCCCTTTTACAGCCGAATTAAATATCAATATTGTTCCGAGTGGAAATCGATCTCCACTGTGTTGAATTCACTTAATTCTTAGTCAATTTCTTGAAAATTGGGCTGAAAATGTGTAACGGAGTGTCTTGACACTAACTTTCCTCTGCCTGCCTAGTATCTGAGTATAAACGTGGAGCTACTATTTTGAAGGTTTTAACACTAAAAGAAGATTTCCCGAAATTACTACGCAAACGAAGTAGCGACCAGTATCATAATATAATACATAAGTTATTATATACGAAGTTCAGTTAACTTTATTTAAAACTTCGCCAACCCCGCGTTTCAAGAGTTTCGTTGACATAATGCCGCGTCATACTCTCACGTTTCTATGCATCAGCATGAATTGTTTTAAAATATTTAACAATAAAAATTATTAAATATAATAAACGTTTAATTGACATTTGCGACGTAGTAGGACAACGTCTTATTGGACACAGGATGGTTGCAGGTTCAATAATTATTAGAGCATTCCGTCGTTTCCTAACGTTATGTATGTATAAACATACATACCCTCCGAGGACTCTTCATGCTTTTTACGAGACCTTTCTCCAGTATCATTGATACTATGTTCAAGAATGTCCACCAAGGCTTCAACCATGCCAACCAACTAAGACTATAGAGGGCTCATGCGCGATATTCGTATTTTCGTCCTTAAAAAAGGCAGGAAGTTTATCCTGTAATTATTTCCTGTTAATTCCTGTAACATTCTAAACATCGAATACAAAGGATAAACAAACATTCAACGCGATACAAACGATTTAATTAACGTCATTTTATTATTATAATTAGTTACGAACTAATTGTCCGCTATATTTTATAACTAAGGAACACTAAAGAAAATTTCGAGATTAATTACTGCGAAATTGCAAACTCTCATACGACTCTAGCATCTTGATAAATATGAAAAGGTTATTAAGTAAAGCTGTAGAATGCAGATTTTATTAAAGTGAGAAAATTTCATTATTAAATGAAACAATAGAGCTTTTGGTTGTTCCTTTTTGTGGAGCGTTGTTTTAAAATATGTTTGTTTTCTTTATAATATACTACTTGTTGCCTTTAGCATTTACGTTTAAAAACGAGGAAATTCGTTGGTTAATAGAAGTTACCACTATGCCAGAAACTACCATTATTATTTTTATATTGATTATTACACAGTGAAAAACTGTGGATTCCAATACCATTCGGATTCCCGCGATTAAGAGATGAATATGAGGCTATCGTTGTGGCGCAGTGGTAAAGCCAATCTTCGAGATATTGTGTGTTGAGTGGTAGAGCTCAACTCCTCGCATTATCTTGCTACCAAAGCTAGGAAATTATCATAATTTCTGTGTATGTTTCTTCATACACAGTAAGGAATTATGATTTGATTGTAATTAGTAATTAGTAAATTAAAGAGACTCCAAGATCCTGCAGTCAAACTGACAAAGAGTTTTGCAGGACACTGTTTAACTTATTAATGTATTTTAAATGGTATTAATAATAAAATAAAATTTAAAAAAATACACGTCACGATGGCAACGTTAACAATTTTTTACTGTTGTAATTTACATAAAAAAATTAGAAGTAATCTAAAAAAGATGCAAAATCATAAACACATCCTTATTGCGCTAAGTGAGAGTTCTATATTTCGATAATGTCATGTTCAGTAAGAAATTTATGATTATACATTATTATACTAACAAAAAATATTGAATTATTTATTTGAAGTATAAATTTTAAAATAATAATAAACCAAAAGTTAAATATCCAGGAACCATCCAAGTTTTTAATAAATGTTAAAGTGCTACTTCATACAAAAGGAAAAGAAAATGATAAAGCGTAAAAATGCAACTTCAAAGTTAAAATTTCTTAA
This sequence comes from Heliconius melpomene melpomene, assembly GCA_000313835.2. Classification (NCBI taxonomy): domain Eukaryota; kingdom Metazoa; phylum Arthropoda; class Insecta; order Lepidoptera; family Nymphalidae; genus Heliconius; species Heliconius melpomene. The sequence continues at coordinate 3,414 of HE670785.1, read as the reverse complement.
TAAACAGGTCACATTCGAAATAAAACAACCCTCACTTGGCACAATGAGGAGGTTGTTTATGCAAATAATTTAATTATTTCTTTTAACGTTTTTAAACGTTAATTTTTTTGCCAGAATTAATTTAAAATGGTATTCTGCCATATCACATTGTCTAGTTTTACTAAAGGGTACATGTCGTACCTTAAAATATTGTTTATTTAAATAATTATAACACTAAATGAATACTTATTAATCAATTGTAAGTGAATTATTATACCAAAATAGAATTTGAACTTAAAGCCATCGCTGGTAATCGAGTACTTCACAACTGGGCCACTACAGCATCCCACAATGTAGATACTTCTGCCCTAATATAAGATTGAATGTCCCTTTTAGCACGTACGAACTTTACCTCACGTTCCGGTGACTCAGCGGCTTGAATTGAGGTTTTGGGGATCCCTTATAAAATTATATTATAAAGTTGATTATTTTAATCAACTTTATAATACATTTTGATAAGGCATCAGGGAGGGGAATACATTTTAATAGGTTTAGATATTATGGGTATAAAGTAGCTACAAAGTGTGACTGTAAAAAAACGACTGGTTGTGGGTGCGATCCCCACTCGAAGAGATGAAATATTTATTTAAATTTATATTCTCTCTGGTGTCGAAGAAAAGCGCGGCGTTGAGTTCTGCCTCTCAACACCCAATGCCTCCAGAATTAGGCAGAAAGAGGGGAAGGGTACTAGGTTCCCTCTGTCTACCCTGTTGAATGGGGGATACAGCGTGAAACTGATTTGATTTATATATTTTGTTAACAAATATAAATATATTTTAAAGACTATCCTGTGAAGGCATCCTGTAAGTTACATAATATATTATTAACAAGAACCCATTCGTTATTTTAATTCAAACTCGGACTTGACGGGTGCCTACAAGATTAGGTATTTATTAGGTCAATCAACTTTGATTTTTCTTCCTTTTTATTTTATACAATATTTCGTGGCGGACATTTATTTTTTGTACAATTCGATAACTTTCTATTAGGTAAATAAAAAACGTGTAAGTAATTTTTAAAGGGTAGAGTGATTAAAAGCACTGTCGTATGGTGTTATACAAAAAGAGACGTAGTTATTTTTTCAAAAAACACATCCGTACAGTGATTTGTAAAAAAAATACTTTTATAAAAAAAAGGTTTAAATTCCAATTTTATATCTTTTTTAATAAATTAAACAAACAATAAAAAAAAAACAAAGAGCAGTGAATCAAACAAATTTTGACAAAAAATATATCACAATTTTCATAATTACGCTTTCTCGTAACCAGTATAAGAAGTCAGGAAAATTTTAATACAAGTAATAAAAACAATTATGTAGAAGGTAAGCAATTAACAAGAAAAGCTACATCTTTCAGTTAAAATAATAAAACTACTGGGATGATTGTTAATATAATAAAAGCTCCATACTTTCGTAATTGTCGAGTCGCCTCTTTTTAATTTATTTTTTCATATTTCTGAATCCAAGAGCTTAAGATTAAGTTTGTATTCTTTAGAAGAACATAATTAAGTTAGTTGTGTTCACGTTTTATAATATCTGACTATTGCTTTTGTTAGTGCCGGTTTTAGCACTACCGGCGCCCTGGGCGAAATTTTTTTGGCGCCCCCTAACTACATTTCAATAATATACACAAAAGGGAATGGGTACAACGAAATAACCATCTATTGAAAAAAAAAAAATGTTTTCTGCAATTTTATTTTCAAAGTTGTTAAGATCACTTTGTTTTTTTTTTTTAGATATAAAAAACGACGATGACTGTTTTTTTTTTTAGTTCTTACACATCTTTGCGCAAAGCGCCCTAAACGGGTGTCTATGGCGCCCTTTTTATCCGGCGCCCCTGGGCGGTCGCGCAGGCTCTTCCTACCCTAACGCCGCTAATGGCTTTTGTCTTTGTTAGCTTCCCACTGAATCCTGCTCATAGCAGGATAAGCAGAGGGAATCTGGGAACGTAGTGTTCACAGACACTCTGTCCGCCACTTCCCGCCAAATTCTCGAAGCATTACATATTGCGTGGTAGAACTCAACGCCGCGCTTTGCTAACGAGGCAAAGCGCCTTCGCCACGATGGTGGCAGGCGGCGTCTGACAATTTTTTGTATAGAAATGTCTTCATATAACAGGGTAGGCAGAGAGAACGTAGTGTCACACACATTCTTCTTCACTTGTCTTAATTTTAAAATAAATATTTAGAAAACAATGTAGATATTATTTATTATTTTTTTTGATAATTTTATTTCTTTAAATTTTTACCTTTATAAATATTTTAAATTTTCACTTATTATCAAATTTTATAATTCTATGTTGACCGGAAACATCTTATTTTAGTTTAAATTACGCACACAGACAAACAGATGGACAACTTATCGATATAATAAAATTACCCCGTCCTTTTACTTGGAGGTTCCGAACCCTAAAAACATTATATTGATCTATCCCGTAAAACAGCAGATGCTGTTAAAAATGTTTGACACAAGTTCAAATCAAAATCAATTGTCTCGGTAGCCCAATACGTTGTCGGAGTTACGTCGTTTATGACAGTCGTAATTCGTCGACTGCGTGATTGGAGAGCCATAAATTGTTTGTATATAACACGTAGCCAATGCAGTTTGCCTTTCGTGACTACTGTTACTTCACTATAATTAGAAATAATATTCAATTTGTTGTAATAATCTATTTTTTTTAGAAAATCTATAAAAAACAATAATAAAACAACACAAAAATTTTATGTATACCGTTAATCACTCTAGTATTCTATACATATATCTACTGTTAGCTCATATTTTTAAATTATTATTTGCAATTGGACATAAAAAAAAACTTATTCGAACCAACTATACTTATAAAAACAGAACACATTCGCTTTTATATAATACAAATTTATCAACGCGATAAACGCAAATTAATTATTATTAAAAAAAACAAACATAATGAGCTATTCTAATTATAAGCACAGTGTTTTCAAAATGACCGACCAGTCAGCACTAGTTGCGACGGTTCTATCAATATTATGTTCTATTGTTTTAATTTTAGTGTGGACTGTAGATTCGAAGTGGCGATCATTGCACAACTTTATTAATATTCATCAAATAGTCATTGGAACTCTTCATTTATGTCTTATCTATTTGAATTGGGGCATCGGAGTTTATGAATTTTCTTTCATCTTACTTCATGCGAGCATGTGTTGGACGCTTTGCGCTTCTCTCTTGGCTTATATCAGATTAGTGTTACTTGTAACAGGAAAAATTAGTTACGGAAAAAGAAAAGCTGCGGCGTTCAGTTACGGAACACTAGCGATCGATTTCATTGTATACAAACTTGCTGTACCAACTATTTTCGAATTACAAGGAAGAGAGTATTATATGGAACCTATGGTTGCTCG
>HE670784.1:27278-40505 GCA_000313835.2 Heliconius melpomene melpomene | reverse complement strand
GTAATAAAATTTATCTCAAAATTGTAATAAATTTTTACATAACTTAAAAAAAGGAAATTGGTAATGAAATATTATTTATAATTTCTCCTAGTTATCATTTTTAGGACTCGAACGATATATAATTCTGTTTTTCCACCTTTTTTTTAAACCTAGGACACCATTCTTGATGAGCGGACTTCAACATCATTAATGTTAATGAATAGCACATTTTTTTATTGATAATAAATTCTTTATGATTTAATTTTTATAAAAATAGTGCCATCGTGGTAGTTTTTATATCCTCGCTCTTAACAACAGAACGCGGCGTTGAGTTCTGCCACTAAGCACGCAATGCAATGTTTAGATTCCCTCGGCCTAATCTACGGAATACAGCGTTAAGCACAAAAGAAATAGTGCTGGCTTAAATATCATTTAAAAACCCCATTAAATATCAATAATTTCTACATTACATAGGAAGTTACAACACTACACGGCTGTCATAGGGAAAAATAACAGCACTTCCACCGTTTATCACAATTACTTCTTATTCTTATTTAAAATGTCATTTTATAATTAATGTTAAATTCGATTAAGAAACTTGTAATTACACACTTATAACAATTAACTGGTAAATTGTTTATAATAAAAAAATATTTCGCGATCTCAAGCCGTAACTGTTTTAATGAGTAAATATTTAATTATTATTCTTACAATAAATATTATGTTGCAATATTATCTGTTTACTTCAATGTCGTTCTATACATTTTATTATGTTCAAAGAAAAAAAAGCAGCTTTTTAAATAATACTCGCTGATATAGTAAATGTATTGACTTTTAATTGAATACATAGGCAAAAATGTATATGTCTTAAAAGTTAAGAAAGTTATTAAAAATTAAAAAGTTTATTAGTTTATTTATTAGTTTGATAGACAGTCAGTGTTTGATAATAATTGTAAGACGAGAGATTTCTTTTCAGCTTCACAGTGTATCCCGTTTGTAGCAGGATAGGCAGAGGGAGTTCTTGAGTGGTAGAACTCTACGCCGCGCTTTGAGTCGACACCAAAGAGCGAAGAAAAGAAAATATTAAATATTTCATTTCCTCGATTGGGAATCGAACCCACAACCGTTGCTTTTACAGTGAGAAACTACGCTCCTACACCACAGCAGACTCAAATATAAAAACTATTTTATCCTCATCAAAACATGATTCCTCTATTTAACGGATATCCTACGGAAGAGCTAATGAATGAAGAGTTAACGTCGTGACGACCTTACTGTTCTATTTTATAGTTCTCTTTTCAGAATCTTTTGTGAGTAGTTTTGTTTTACTAGCAAAAAAATAGAAAAACACAAAAAATAGTGTTGTAATCCACGAAGATTTACTTAGCACGGTCTACTTATTTTAGTACCAACAAAAACTAAAGACGCAATAACTAATATTAAGTGATTGAATATTATAAAAAAATACTTTACTTGTATAATTAATTTATTAATAATAATTTATTGTCATATAAAAAAATATTTTGAATATTGCATTATTAGTAAGTAGTATATGTGTTTTTATTTGGCAAATATGTTTTCTGATATCAATGTTGTTAAAGGTAATATTGATAATTAAAAAATGTATTAATTAGACGATTTTTTATAGTTATCTAATACGCAATTAACACAATTCGTCATGCATCAAGAGGCAAGTAACGAGGTTGAAAGTGTATATAAAAAATCTTGCTTTCATTTCGAACAAAATTAAATTTTGACTTATCTGATTCATAAAATATTTAAAATAATACAGCTTTAATTTTTTTTTAATTTTTAATGGACCTATAAAAGTAAACAATATATAATATAATATTATGACAACATCAAAATAATAAATAATATATAAGTACCTTCTCCATCCAAACGTGTTTTTCTGACATAACAAATCCATCGTTATCGTAACCACGTTTCTTATTCATTTTCCTCTTATCACAATCGATCGAGTTTTAATACTTTTCCTCAATTATAAGAAAAAAAATGAAATTACTGTAACTGAATCGATTTACAACGATTATAATAAACTAATTTAATAATCTGTGCACTAATTAAAATAATTATTTAATTTTATTAAGTCTGTGGTCGACGAATTTTTTTGACAAGTGCGCGGGAAAACCTTTCTGTAAGTAATACAGCGGTGTACTGACGGTCGTTTCATACTTAGCCTAATAAATACGTAACTGAACAAAACCGGAACAATTTTTCGCGGTGTTCGTTCAATTTACACAATTTAACGTAATCTTTATCGTTTGAAATATTTTGTGATACGTTAGATTTTTATAAGCCAATGCATTTTATATATAAATATTTTTACAAAAATTTTTCCTTTATATTGGACTCTAACTTTTATTTACAGCTTTGGTTTCTGAGGTTACCACGTTTTACCAAACCAAGACTTCAGCTTGTGTTATTAGTAGGTATTAATATTGTAAATGATTCGATAGTAGAAAATATTGTTTTTGTGGTTCATTCTTCAGATCTTTTTTTAATTAACGTACTATTTCAAAAACACGCAATTTGTTTTAAATTTACGAAATTATCCCTAAATTTTAAACATATTTCTTAATAATTCGAACCATATTTATTTCCAAACTGCATTTCATCCTAGATTTTATCTCTATACCATACTTATCTAACACGAAAAGATCGTAAAATAAATAATTTATTTTTACTTCATTATAAAAATTATATATAAAAATTAATTTATTTACAATTCAATAGAACAGAATAAAGACAGACGTGGCGCAGCAGCACAGTGTGCGATTAGGTGCAAGTGACGGTTGACGATTCGATTTTCACTCGGGGGAGTTAATATTTTTTTTCCCACCTTGGTGCACCAAGGCAAAACGTAGTGTTGCAATGCGCCACCCTTTGAAACTTTTACGTAGTTTGAGAAACGGAGTGTATTATCACTAGACTCTCACTACCTACTGAGCTAGGCGAAATAATGACAAAAAATAACAAAATACTCAGTAATGATGATGACGTTGGAATTCACCAATGAACTACGAGTAAATACAACTTAGACGGAAAAAACTAAATAATTCAGGAATAACATTCGTTCCTTTTATGAAAAAGTAACTTGCGGAATTTCACTAGTGGTACTCGGTAGTATGGACCCCACATGGCACGGCACAAAACGTGTTTCGAAGAGGATTGCATTCTTATACGGGGAAATATTTTTTAGGATCCAGCTATAGTTAAAACAAGGATTGATTAAAATGTACTAAATATGAGCATACTTATACTACTTGCGTTGTAATTAAATTAATAATAAAACCTAATTATTTGAACTATTTTTAAAAATTATGCTTTATGCATTAAAATATTTTAAAATATTTTAATGCGTGAATATTGCTAATAACCTCATTTGTCTATTTTATATTTAGTTTCTTTATAGATTGGTTGCTGAAAGAAATATAATTGTTAGCTGTCAAGTTACGGACAGTCAGGGGAATAAATTATTTTCATTTCCTCGGTCTGATGAGAAGCTTAAGCGGCGTTGAGTTCCGCAACTCCACATGCATTGTTTCGATAATTAGGCAGAAATTAAGGAATGGAGTGTCTTAATATTCATGTTCATTTATTATTCATTCATGCCTCTATATACAAATGCAGCTGACAGCGTGAAGTTAAAAAATAACATTATAAGATAAAATAAAAAAATGTTATTTTAGCAATTTCACTTAAGTTTTTATCGTTATATGGTTTTTTGTAAGCTTTCGAAATACACGGGTATTACTATTAAGTAAGTATGTCGTGATGATAAGTTTAAATCTAGCATTTTTTAAATTATTTTAATTGGCATTGATAGAGTTTATTTTATTTCCAACAGACACACCATTTCGGTTTTACAATATTGAAATATAATAAAAAAAAACCAGCTTCACCTGTATCTCGCACACTGCAGGGTAGGCAGAGGAACCTAGTGTTAAGACACTCCGTTCCCCACTTTCCGCCGAATTCTGGAGGCATTGCGTGTTGAGTGGCGCAACTCTACGCCCCGCTTTGCCTTGACACCAGAGCGATATAAATTTAAATAAATATTTCTTTTCTTCGAGTGGGGGTCGAACTAACAACCAGATACAGTGCGGGTGTGAAGCAAAATAAAACAAGGTAATTGACCTTTTATTGGTATAAATGAATATACTTACTTCCTAAGAAAAGGTCGCTGTTAGCCAGAACCAGAAGCCTGTATAATATACGGCTTATATTTTATACTAAATTGTATGGTTCCGGCATCAGAACAAATATTACAGGTACGGTAACAATTCTTTTGTTAGGCAGTCGCTTAATTTTGTACAATGATTTCAAAAGTTTTCCTTATATGTGTTGGATTCATAATATATTGACTTATATTATTTGTGACCGCCGTGGTGCAAAGTCGCAAGCGTGCGATTATAGACGCGACGGTTATAGGTTCGATTCTCGCTTTGGTAACGAGGCAAAGCGCGGCGGTGACATCCGCCTTAACACACAAAGCGTGCAATGCATGCAGTGTCTTAACACATACAGGTTCACAAGTTCCCTCTGCCTAACCTTCTATGTGTAAATTACTTACAGATTTAGCTTCCCGCTGCAGAATATATTTATTTGATCAACAACATTAATAAATCATGATCTAATAAATCATACATCATGATGATGATGAATCATGATCAAGAACATTCATACTATTAAGGTATATGACTATTATTTAAAATAATATAAGAGAAAAAACGTATCTTATATTTAAACATTTAGGTAGATAGGTACCCACATAGATCACAAATTGACATAAAACAGATAATTTTAATATAATTTCAAGATTACATTACCTTATTAAATATAATATTATTTAAATTAATTATATTCATATCAAGTATTGCATAATAAAATTTATTGGATAAAAGTTTACCCGCGTGTGACCCTGCCGTAAGTCTATATCAGTAAAGCTGGTAGTACACATGGTTAAGTTATATAAAAGGGTTTATATTTAGTTTATTTTATATCTTTGGACTTTTTTATAAAATAGGGACATAATGTTAAGACTCTCTTTTAAACGTGCATTCTCCTATTATGTAACTTGAAACGTGAAGTTGCATCTTTTTTTATCTCACGTATATGAAAGAAGGCAAAAAGAATCTAGAAGAGAAGTGATAGGATACTACGTTCCCTACATTCACACTCTCTTACTTATTCAGTATCGGGAGACAGAACCTACACACTATTTAAACAAAGAAACAAAGAACAATGACTTTAATATATATTTATCTAGAGTTATGAGTGCAATCTAAATATAATAATCTTTATAACATCACGGTCGGTTAACTTTACTTTCGAATTTCATTTTATTACAGTAGAATGCATTTCTACTAAGAAATCACACCATTTCAGTAATAATTCCATTTATTTGTCGAATAACTAAAATAGTAAAGAGTACCTATCGTTAAAATGCCGTCGTGGTGCAGCAGTATAACGTCTGAGTGTTTACGCGACGGTTATAGGTTTGTTTGTTATTCGAGGAAACAAAATAATTCCATTTCATTATATTTAGACTAAGAGGTCACGGAATTTTTCATAGCGATAAAGGATACGGCCGGATATAATATGTTTCGATAATTGGACAGATTGGAATTTGGAAAAGGTGAGTTTTAACACTTAGTTATCTCTGCCTATACTATTATATACAGCGTGAAGCTAAAAAAAATAGGATATACTGTTTGTAGAAAACGTATAAAATTCGGAACGTAGGATTTGAACCCGCACCTCTTGGAAACGTTCTCATCGAGCGACGTCAAAATTCTTATACGTTCTTTACTCAATAATTAATCTAAAAAATCAATGAAATCATTTCATACGCTAACATTAAAACTAAATAGCAATTTCTCAACGGTCTTGGAATTTAGTAAAATATTATTTAATTGAAATATTTTCATGAAATAAATGTACTTAAACTTGAAGTAACTAGGACATAGTTCAAGCACAAGGCAATAAAATATATAATTAATGCTTTTGTTGAGGCATTTGTTTAATCAACATTTATAATCTGAGAATAAAAATCCATCAAGAATTTACTATGAAATAGTAATATTGAGGTCGTAATGGCGCAGTGGGCAAGTAAATCAAATTCAAATTCAGAGGGAACTTGGGAACCTAGTGTTAAGAGACTCGGTTTCCATCAGTGCGTTCCGTCGCGCAGAAGCGTTAGGGACTCAACCCATTATGACAATTAAAATTATGTCCCGCATATAGCATGGTGGGCAGAAAAACCCGAATTTGGTTCACTGTGTGTTGAGTGGTGGAGCCTAACGCCACATTTTGCCCACCAGACTGGGGAATATAAAGAGTTGCAAACATTGCATTTGCATTAGGGCACTGACCTATAGCGCCACGATAGCCTCAATTATAAACCTATTCTTTATTGAAATTTCAATTTACCATCATTAAGTATAATAGCAAATATTTAAAAAAGAATAAGCTTATATGTAAGGTTGTGCTTACAATATAATCTGCATTCCTTTCGTCAAAGTCGGTTAAAATATCAATTTATTAAATGAATCGTTTAGTCCGTGTGGGACGAAGAGTTCTTTATGTGGACAGGATGTGACCGATCTCATGGCATTAGCTTCGTTGTCGAGAAATTATTAGTCAAACGGTTTGTTTGTTGGGAGTATATCTATCTATTGGTGGCTATATCTATTTATAGATAAGATAGAGACAAGACTATTATATAGCTTTATAATTGTTTAAAGCTTAGGAATAACACCAACAGTTATTAGCAATCGAATAAGATTATAGCAACTTTGTATTATAATTAGTTCTGAAGAGATTATGTGGAACATTTTATATATAGACTGTACATGATCCTCGTGGATCCACACCCCATTTTGAGAATATCCCATACATTAGTTATTTATTTCTAGATTGTTTTAGCGGCACCTGTAATAGCAGGGCAGACTGAGGGAGCCCGCTTTGCCTCCTTTCCGTAGCCAGGAAATAAAAATATAAAATTTGTAATTTTCCCCACTGGGAATCAAACCCACAACCATCACATTTACATTCGCACGCTTGTACCTTTCCGACACGATGGCCTTTAATTATTTAATTAATACAAAGGTTTAATTAATTAATATAAAGAAAAGGGAAAAAAAAGCCTAGAGATAACTTCAATATAGTTAAATACCTTTCATAGAAAAACCACTAGCTCGAAACAAATCATATCGATCTTTCGTTTCGAGGTCTAATTCAGTAAGCTCGTGTTTTTCGGTAGTATCGTGTGTAGAGTGAGGGTTGCGTAGGTGTTCTGACGTCAACAGAACAGCTACGTAACTCATCCCCTAAGTACACCCCTAATTACACTGTAGAACAATATTTGCTTTATAATAACGATTTTGTTTATATAATAAGTCAATAAAAAATTATGTTTTATAATATTTCTTCTTTTTAGGTCTGTTATATAATGATTAATAGAAAATCTAAATTATTAAAGATTGAATAAGCATCAATTAATAAGAAACATTTAAATATAAAATATAATAATTTGGCTTTGTAATGTAGGTTGTACCTATCTCATTATTTAAATATAGTGACGAAATTGTTTTTTAAACACATAGCTTTGGCTTCACGCTATATCCCGCACATAGCAGGATAGGCAGAGGAAACCGGGGTCCCTAGTGTCAAGACACTCCGTTCCCATTGAGACATTTCCACCGAATTCTGGAGGCATTGTATATTGAGTGGCAGAAGTCAACGTCGCGCGTTGTCTCGTTACCAGAGCAAGGAAATGAGAATATTAAATATTTCTTTTCCTCGAGTGGGAATCGAACCCACAACGTGTCTCGCACGTTTATCCCCCTGTGCCTCGAGACTGTAAAAACTCCTAACTGATTTAAAAATATTTATACTATATTTTTTGTTCAATTTTTATCTTAATAATAAAAAATATCTTATCACTTACGAAATTTTGTATAATAACAAAATTTCACAATAATTGCACTAATTTGAATCAACGTGCAAAAAGCAATCGTATAATCCTGTTTTAGTAAATATCTGCTTACGGAAAGCCTTTAGTGAATAAGCGATAAGTAAAAACCCATGAGCAAGGTGGGGAATTTGGTGCGCAAAGTTGAAAAAATGTGTTAAGGTTTTTCAAAGCAGCTAGTTCGATTTCATAAAAAAATATTTAAAAATATCAACTTTAATTTATTTATAAATCTCTATTTGTGATTTTTAAAAGAGATGAATCAACAAATTAGCTACACTGGGTAAAAAAAATTAGATGGTAAAAACACCTTTTTTAAAGTCAAATAAGTATTTGCACACCAACCATTCCCTAGATACAATGTTATTCCCGCGACATTTTGTCACTTTAGGTAAAATGTGAACATTGTATGTATACATGTGAACATCGGGAAACGTATTCTAATCACGAGACATTTGTTTAGTGTTCAGAAAAAATCTGGAAGCCAAAATGCTGAAAGAATTTGAACTGTCGTTATCGACGCGTGAAGAAATTATTTTACTCCGTAATGAAGGTTGAAGTTATCGCCAAATCGGGTCAAATTTAAAGTTAAATTACTCGACTGTGTAGTAAATTATAAAAAACCGAGAAGAAATGGGTAGTGTTGAAAATAAGGAAAGGTCCGTTCTACCGAAGAAGCTCAGTACGAGAGAAAGGCGATAAATTTTAAAATCGATATAAAATAAACCATTTACAAGCGCTCAGACCTTAGCAAATGATATCGCGTCAAGTTCAGGTAAGGTTGTCTGTGCCCAAACTGTAAGAAACGTACTGGGTAATGGTGGTCTTCGTAGCAGAACAGCGAGGAAAAATTCTTTCATAACTGAGGCCAATATAGCAAAAAGACTAAACTTTCGCGAAAGAATACTTAAATACCCCTTTAGAATTTTGGTACAATTTTAATTTTTTTCTTTGTACGAAAGCAAATTTTATCTTTTTGGAACGGACAGACAAACATTTGTGTGGCGCAAGTCAAATACTGAACTTCAGGCGAAACATGTGCATAGTACAGTCAAACACGGCGGTGGTCTTGTGATGGTTTGAGGTTGCATGACAGCAAATAGGTGTGGGGAAACTTAGGCTTTTATCGAAGGAATAAATGAAAGCAGTAGATTACGGTAAAAGTGTTTGCGCGATATTTTATCTTGCAGTCGCATCTAAATTAGGCGTAAGTGAGACATACTACTTTCAGTAGGACAATGATCCTAAGCATACAGCTATGAAAACCTAAGGAATGGGTGATGTACAATGTCCGTAGAATGCTGAAAACTTCGCCATAAACGCCAGACATCCACCCAATTGAAAATTCATGGCATCTGCTGGATTAAAATTTGAGGAAAATAAAATTTTTAAATAAAAATGATTTGAAGGGTGCTTTGGTGGAGAAGTGGGCTCAAATCTCGATTTAAACAACGTCCAAATTATTGGAATCGATGCCAGGGAGATTGCAAGCCATCACTGATGCTAATGGAATGCACACAAAATATTAAGTGTCTTTTCTTTCATTTATTATTGATTTTTTTACAAAATACGTACAAACCGGTTGGTGTGCAAATACTTATTTGACTTTAAAATATGTGTTTATACCTTCTCATTCTCTAATTTCTATTTTCTGAGAAATTTTATTAACCAATTCGAAATATATATAGATTAAGCTATTAAATACAATAATTAACTAAAAGCATTCTGTTTTTTTGTAGATGTAACATCAAAAAATTTGGGTGTGCAAATACTTTTTTTACCCACTGTAGGTGGTCAAACTGAATTTCGTGTTGTATATTTTTATATGCTTGTTATAAATTACAAATTTAACAATTCTAAATATTATACTATAACATCAATAACTTGCTTTGCCAAACGACAAAAGAAAATACTATTTAATTTATTTTAAATTTAATTTAAATAGAACTATTACCATCGAGCTCTATCCAAATTGAAAATAGGTCATTTTCAGTAAAAAATACAAGCATTCAATATGCATCATCATCATAATTAAGATTTAAAACCAATCTATAATTGCTTCATTTGTTACATAATAAAAATGTCCCTCTCGTTTAAACTAGGGCTATCATTCTTTGAACCTGAGTGAGCAAAAGGTTAAACTTGAATTAAGCTGAATCGATTAATTTTAATAAATATATCTAAAGTCAAGTCAAATCTAAGTGACAGTTTAGTAATATTTTACACGTTTTAAATATTTTTTATAAGAGCAGCATGGCGCAGGACTATAAAGTGTGGCTGTAAGTGCGACTGTTTGTGGGATCGAACCCCACCTGAAGAAATTAAATATTATTTAAATTTAAATTTCCTTTTCTTCGCTCTGGTGTCGAGGTAAAGCGCGGCGTTGAGTATGGCAATACGCAATGCCTCTACAAGAAAGGAGTGTCTTAACACTAGGCTCCCAAGTTCCTTTGCCTACTCTGCTATGAGAGGGATATAACGGGAAGCTAAAAAAATAATAAAAAAGTAGACTATGTGACGAAATACAAAACTATTGTTTGTATCTGTACGTAAAACAAATATATATAAAAGGCCAAAAGTTATCATTAATAGATATAACACTAAGGTCTGGACCAATTAGTTGTAAATATTAAATATTAATATTAATGTTACTCTAACACATTGCAACTTGATTACATATTCGATGAAATCGAATAACAAAATTCTTGAAAACTTTGCATTTGCGCCAAAATTGCATCATCCGTGACGTAGAGTTACAGCTTATGTTTAGCTTTACGTTGTATCGCGCACGTAGCACTGTAGCAGAGTAGACAGAGGGTACCTGGGAACGTTGTGTTAAGCCATTTCATACACACCGTTGTCCATTTTTCGCAGAATCCTGGAAGCATTGCCTGATGAGGGACGGTACTCAACGCTGTGATTTGCCTCGTTACCAGAGCAGGAATCGAACATTGAACCCACATCACGTGTATACAATCACGCGCTTGTGCCCCTACGTCACGACGACCTATATAGCTACGGCTATGGGTATAGTAAACGATTTTGTTGCATATCATTATTATTCTAGGTATATAACATTGTAAAAAATATACCTACTTAAAATGTATGTGTATGTACTCGAGAAGTAATCGAACCCACAACCGTCACGTTCACAGCTAGACATTGTGCCGTGAGGACCACGGGACAGATATTGATGACGAATTAAATATAATTTCGGCGGTCCATCTTTCGAAAACCACAACTAATTTATCACTCATACCCAAAACATGGGTTCAAAAAAACGTTAGCAGAGTTGGATAATTTTAGCGAATGAAGAAATCAAATATAAAATTAAATAAACATGTTCTTCCGTACTTTATATTGACATTAAGAATCAACTTACGTTATTTTAATAATCTTTTTTTGGCTGTTTGTTGGATTTACTCTTTAACATTAAACGTACTGTACATACTCGTATATCGATACTTATTTTTTTTCTAAATAATTCGCCAAGTCGATATTAAAAATCAAATTAAATTATCTCGGCATGATGCAAACAGAAGTAAAAAAATATATAAATAATGCTGAAAAGTGATTAATATTGAAAATAAATATTTAAAGAATCCTTTTCATAGATAAATTAATATTGAGAGCACATGAGAATCTTGGTTTCTATTACACTAATTATTATAGATTTTTTATAATACATATAATAAGTATATGTATTATACAGCAGGTTTTGGAAACTTAAATATTAATACATTAGTGACGCAATAAAATTTTGTAATTTTTTTTTCGAATCCAATTTGACATATACATATTATAAATTGCTTCATATTTAACGATAAAAACTAAAATCAAATAAATTATAGGACATACCGGCTAATGCAACAAAAAAAAAATTAAAACATCGTCCTCAAATGACCTTTGCAATTTAAACTCAAATACCTTTTTTTCCAACAGTCCGATAGTCTCGTTGGCATTCTCCGTTTTCTCCGTCATGTTTCACTGTAACACTTATTTTATATATACTTATTTTAGATATTTGAATATATAAATAAGGTTATTTTAGATGTGACGCGTGTGTAAGTGAATCTACGACTGACAGGAACCCCGCCGCGCATGCGTTAGGGTCCATTTGGTACCCTTCTTATCTGACGTACAGAGGTCAGGGCAGATGATAGGCAGTTTGGCTAGGGGAAGTTTTCAATAGGAATTCTATTGTTTAATTATAATTTAAAGCTCTTAAAAACATAAGATGGAATTAAGAAAAAGTTGGGGTAACTGAGAATAGAATAGCACGTTGTTTAGTCACTAAATAAATTGTTAGGATTTGTGAGTAAAAGTCTAATTGTAATGGCATAAAAATAATCAGTCTAATTTTAAAATGAAAAATTAGTTACACAATTCGTTATTCAAATATAAGTTATCAACTTAATTATTCTAGGCCAGGCAGCGTTGTGGCCCGGGGGCACAAGTGTGACTATAAATGCGACTGGTTGTGGGTTAGATCCTCACTCGGGGAAATAAACATTTTATAATGACATTTCTTCGCTCTGGGGTAGAGGCAAAGCAAGGTGTTGAGTTCCGCTATTCAACATCCAATACCTCCTTACCTTAACACTACGTTCCCTTTACCTACCCTGCTATTTGCGGGATACAACGTGAAAAAATCCGGCCTAATAGTAAAACTGCTATTCCAAATTAGTCTATGAAATTAATTAACTACGATTTTCCGTATTAGCGTTGACACGCATTTATAATTAACTTTTCCTTGGTTGTAAATAATTTAGAAAAGAAAGGAAGGCCGAGTCCCTTAGTGGCCGTCATGGCTCAGGAGCATTAGCGTGCGACTGTGATCACAATGGTCGTGGGTTGAAATTCCACTGGGGAGAAGGAAAAATCTATGTTTCATTTCCTCGCTCTGACAAAGAAGCAAAAGGCGGCGTAGAGTTTCGCCACTCAACGCACAATATCTCGAATTTGGACCGTGAATAAAGAACAGAATGTATTGACTCTAAATTCGCACTTAGACACTATTCAGAAAAAATAAAGAAAAATGCTAAAATTAATAAGTAAATAATATTAGTGATTTTTAAATAAGTAAGTGTAAGTCGTTTTAGTTCTACTTTTAGTTTGTATCTTTAGAAGTTTATGTCATTTCTTTATTAGTGCCATTTGCAATCCTTTTATATTAAGACGCTTAGTGAACTGGAACAGATTTACGTTCTACTTATAAATGTAATAAATGTAATGTAATTTGCTTCTTT
>HE670784.1:2344-27178 GCA_000313835.2 Heliconius melpomene melpomene | reverse complement strand
ATTAACATTTGCATGAAAAATATACTAAAATACAATTAGAATGTATGATAATTCCCTGTAGTGAAGCCTGTTTAGGTAACTTAACCTTAAATTTATAGTTAACTAGCAATATTTTAAAATGTTATAGAATAAAATAATAATAATGGTATAGATAGAGTCGAATATTTGTCTGTAGTGTTATCAGTTTTGAAATATAAAATATGCTTTGAAACACAATATACATAATTGTAATTAGTTATTAAGTCTTGGTATATATGTCAACTACCTATTTAACAGCGAAACTTAACACCGTACTTTGTCATTGTGAACCCATAACCATCGCGACAGCTGCGCCACGATGATATTTTGATGGATCTTTACTGACATTCCAAACCAACCACAACATTAAAATTAAAGTGTTTTTTAATAATACATGAACGGCAATTTAATTAGCGAAACCATTCAGACATTAGCGAGAATACCGATATAATTAACGAGTTGCAAATCGACTGATTGTTCATTAATTTTCATGTGTTAATTAAAGACCTTGTCGACGTACCAACTAATAATACATTTTATAAGGTATCGTATTCTACATATGGCCATTGTTTTGTATTTATAAGTAATTAAATACTTGCATTATTTTCTATTTGATTACTGACCAAATGGGTTTAATTTAATTTGCTTATATTTTTTATCTAGGAAAGGGTATTTTAATTAAAATTTTATTTATCCGTTCTATAAGCGCGAAGGTTGTCGATTCTATTAAAACTTGGATAGGTAAATGAATTTAGCAGCGTTGAGTTTCGCCACCCACCACGCAGTCTCAAAAAGATGGGCGGAAAATGGGAGGAAAAGAAGTGTCCTTAACTCTAGGTTTCCCGTTCCTTACGCTTTGCCTTTACACCAGAGTGGGGATCGAACCCACAACCTATCACGTTTAGTCACACTTTGTACCCAGGTTGATATAATTATTATAAGTGGATCGTACTAAAATACCCCCTTAAATTTGCTTGGGTAACTCTTATTAGCTCTTGACCTTTACGATCAATTTGGTGGAGTAATAAGTTCAATCAATTTCACGTCAAGCCATCTGAGTAATGGTGCGTCGTGATGATCTATAGATTATAGGCAAACGTAGGTTTTTATGTGTGTATGACTTTTTTATACGTTTTTAGTATATTGTAGTGTAGTTTTTAGTATATGGTATTTTTATTGACATTACTATTTTCATTAAATGATTTCTAATGTTTTCTTTTTTTTCATAGAATTTTGAATTATTAATATAGCCAGCTTCATAAAAAGCGAGCATTTCTCGAACACTTTTCAGAAGTACGAATTACTTGTGATAATACAAAACAAAAACTAAGCACTACGAACTCAAGTGCATATAACCATCGAGGTAATTGTAGGAAATTCCCAACTAACTGCCAACTGCAGCTTTGCTATACTTCGTGACTCGCCCTGCGCTAGACGATTAGGGCCCTAATGGGAATTGAACCTGTAATCCTATGGTTTTAGAGGTCATAATACATTATTTTAACGCTGACAGGGCATCGTAATAATTCAATACTTGATGATGCTTTTACGTATAACGTGAGCTTAGGGTGTCTGTACGTAAGTATGTAAAATATGATGCATTTGAAAATCCATTTTAATACAGCTTTATAATATGAAATATCGACTATAATAATATTGTTATTTTATTAGTAGCACGTAGCATTATTTAAAACATCACTAAGCACTATGGTCACCTATGGCACCTTAGTTAGAAAAAAAATAGAGTTTTTTTAGTTTTTTTTTAATCACGTTGTAAGAAAACACGTCCATACTAAACTAATTTTCCTGAATAAATTTACTACTACCGTCTTTCCTAATACGTGTCCAATTTTTAAAACCTTATTTATTCATTTTATATTTTAGCTCTTCTAAAGTAACAATTTATAATAGACCCCTAGAAAATAATGTATATAAATATTCTAGTAGATGGTACGTGAAAAGCTCGAATTGAGATAATAAAAGCTCGGCTTCGTACTGAAAGAGAATTATGAAGTCGAGGTCAGACGATAGAAAGCTGTGCAATTTTCTTTTGAAAACGATAACAAACAATTTCCGTTTTGCTTTCAGGAGAAAAATTCGCACTAAAGCCTTTTTATTATTAAAAAGAAATAAATAAAAGGAGAGGCAAGAACCAGAATTAAGAAAAGATTGCTTTTTATTTTCAAGCATCTTCTTTATTTGACAGTAAATTACGTTATTTATTTTTTTAAAAAAGTAATGAAATATTTTGTTAATGTACGCGAAAATATTATTTAAAAACTTCGATTGTGGCTCCGGAAATATTTCGAAAATTTAAATATAAAAACTATCAAAACCTGTTCAGTAGTTTCTACGTAAAAGTGGAACAAACATGCACATTTATAATATTAGTAGCATTGCGCCAAATGAGGTATACACCAGTCCCATTATCAACAATACCATTTGAGTTAGTTGAAATACAAAAGTAAGTAGTCCAATGCAATACTATAAACAATACACTTAACGCAACGCACAGCAATACCTACAGGTAGTTTGTCAATATAATGCATTCAAATAAGGCCAATGACACGACACTCAGGCGGGTATTTACGCGCTAATGTCAGCGTATTAAGGAAAGACAACTTGGTCATTTTTCATTTCACAAATCGAAATTTACAGAAAAACTAAAATAATGTTTACAAATATGTATTACTAGCGGCCCGCTCGCGGTTTCACCCGCGTGAACTATGTTATTATTAATTTCTGTCTCCATGACTATGTCCTAGTGACGTCTATGCAAAATTTGAGACTCCTAGCATTTGTAGAAACGAAGTTTAATACAAACTTTCGACCCCAAAAACAACCCCTTAGAAACCGAATATTGCAAATTCCCGTCTTAGCGAGCACCTACGTCCTGTAACTGTTATGCAAAATTTGAGATTCCTAGCACTTGTAGTTTTTGAGATTTCATGATGAGTGAGTGACCTTTCGATTTTATATATATAGATAGATATGTTACGAAATTTGAGTCGTCGTTTTTTGTTATCCTTTACAAATATCATGTATAGGTTATTGTATTACATATTTCATTCAATAATTTTAATCATGGAAGGCAATCAAATCTCTGTTAATACAATAAAGAATTGATTAAATTGATAGATTATCTACTTCTATGAAGTGGACTTTTAAGTGCTTAGATAAAAAACAATGATTTCTTCATACTCTCTCTATGGATTCATCTAAAATGGACTTAAAGTCAAATTACGTCGAGACTTAATGCTAGATTTTCTACAAAAAACAATAAATAACAAAAAACAAAAGAATTTTACATTTAATTGTAATTAAATGCAAAATAGCCCAACGGGGATTAGGTAAGCGCAACAATGGTTACAAAGAACAGCTAGAGACTTGTAATTTCATACAAAAGTGTCAGGAACGGAAACGAGCTATAGTAGCTGGTATGCAATTTGTTCAACCGTTTATAGGGCACAATTTGCGTTTCTTGCGCTCGCCTTATACGCTAATGCTAATGCACCTGACATTCACTGCTATTAATATTGAATAAAGTTTTCAAGTCGTAGTAATTGCTTTAATGACTTTAGTATTTTGAATATATAATTAATTCGTAGTTAAATGTAGCTTGTGGTTATGTTTTAGTTGACATTATTAAAATATAGAAGAAATATATGAATAAAACTGATGGGTAATTATCGATGAAAAATGAAAGCTGTAATAATCATTTATATTAGAGGAAACCTACTAATAAAACACCTCGTTCTCCTCGCACCTCGTAATTAGAAACGAAACATGCAACGGGATATTTCGTGTTGTGTGGAGAACCTCAACGCCGCGTTTTATCTACAAGAGTGAGAAAAAAATTATAATTTAAACATAGGCACAGAGATTTAATCCAGAACCATCACGATGTCAACGATGTTCCAACTCCCACTGCGCTACGACCTATCGCGCCTTTCTATTAAAATCTTTCTTTATCTGAGTAAAAAAATACTTTGCTATATTACTCCAACTCAGTATTTTGTAATATACATGTAATGTATTACAAACTAAATTGTACGCTGACCTCGAAAACGTTCAATAGTTATACAATATATTCTTTGCATCTTATCAATTAAAGCCTTCACCTAATAATTGCAACTAGACATAAAAAATAAACTAAACTCTTGTATATACTAAAGTAAAGGTAGTAACTATTAGTACTTCTATTATAGGGATTATTATTATAGGGATTAAAATAAAAATATCTATTTAGTAATATCACATCACAATCGACATAGAATATATTAGTATAAAACCATATTTTAATATAGTATTACCTAAATTTGTTCTTATATAAGTTTCCTCTGTTTATTTTGTATCTTCAGTACTTCAGTTCAGACCGTAGTCTATATATTTCAAACACAAATATCGCTCCAAGTCGAAATTGAACCCGCAACACTCTCGTATAACTCACACATACATATATACAAACACAAACAAGATACAAACTGCACGAAATATCTATCTATATACATAAAAGGACTTGTCCTCACTGACTGAGGTAAGACGCGCACACAGCCGTAACAGACATCCACTAAGAAGGGATTTTGAAAAACTTTAACACTAAAGGGGTGAAATAGGGGCTCAAAGTTTGTATGGAAAAAAATTTAAATCGGCACCGTTTTTTATAAAATTTGAAACTTAGATTTTTAGAAGTATTTAATTGAACACGTGTTTCATGGTTTTCTAGTATTCACCCCATAAGGGAAAATAAGGAATTGAAAGTTTGTTTGGAAAAATCTTTAATAAGCCACCGATTTTTATAAAATTTGAAATTTAGACTCTTAAAAATATTTCATTGAACACATGTTTCATGATTTATTAGAATTCACCCCTAAATACGCAAGCGAAGCTGCGCGCGTCCGTTAGTATAATAATAAAAAAGTAAAAACAACTGTATGAAACGATTCAATGGACAATGGAAAAGCGGTTTAAAAAAAGTTATATTCAATGCAAATATATTTTTTATTTCTGTTACTAGTCATTAGGCATTACTTTTTTCTTAAGGCGTGCATATAAATAACCGTTGGTTAATTATACTATAGATACTGTTATCATAACCGTAATATAGTTTCTATTCATTGTAACATAAAGGTTAGTTCTTATGTGTGTGGTTGAGTACCGCACCTCAACACGCAGTGCCTCTATAATTCGGCCAAAAGTGGGGAGCGGAGTGTCTTAACACTAGATTCACTTTTCGAATCTAAATAAATAAATAAATAAAAACAATAAAAAAATAAATTAGTCGCATTTTTATTTATTTTATTCTATAATAATATTCCTTAAGTCAATAATCTCAAGCAGTCACTGCGGCGTTATTTTACTAGTTAAGTAGTAAACAAAAAAATCCATTTGTACAACAAGTTATACCTACACGCAATATCAATCCAGGCTAAGGATTAATACAACTTTTTTGTACAATTAACGGAATCACGAAAGCAATTAACTTATATTTGCACGAATAACTCTTGCAGAAGCTGCGACCGCAATTTTAAATGGTTGTTGAATTGCACTGCAGTTAAATTCTTTATTTTTATATTGAAATTATCTTTTACCATTCGTAGCGCAGGGGCACAAACGTGTGACTGTAAGCGCGACAGGTTGTGGGTTCGATTCTCATTTGACGAAATAATTACATTTCTTTGAGTTCCGCCACTCAACACGTAATGCCTCCAGAAACGGAGGAAATTAAGGAACAGTGTCATATCACTAGGTTCCCTCTGCCTACTCTGCTGTATGCCACACGCAGCAGGGTAGCCAGTGAGAACTGCCCAGAGACCGTTGAAGATGTAAAAAAAGTGAAATAATTTCAATTATTTTATGCTATTAATGATAAATCACAAAAACGTGCTTAATAAAAGAAAGCTCGTTAATCCCCGCATAGGTATTATGGGTATAAAAGGCTTACCCTAAGCCTATTTATACCTACAATCACTGGCTAAACGTAAATATCATATTAGTTAGTTGAAATGATATAACTAAAAAAGTCATCGCTTAACAACAATATAATTATATTAAAACTCAATTTATTAACAACATAAATCTTATAAGCGCTATACCGCTTGCACTAAGTAAATTACAGTTTGATAGAGACGTTGCCGGTCGAAGATCGATTAAATTCCTGGCAACTAACGATCCATTTAAAAACCACATCCGATGATTTTTTACACAGAAAGTTAATTAAAAAAAACACTGTTTTACTCAAAAACCTGAGTGTGGCATTTCTTCATCCCTGAATACATGAACAAAGTTGTGGAATAACGCTTTAAAAATGTCAAAAATATTAAGAATTTTGTGTATTAACACAGTCAGTCATATTATGTACATTTTAATTATGTATAATATATAGAAAGTAACAAATATGTTGTAAGAGAAAAAGCAACTTACAACTTAAGTAATTTTTAGAAATAGACTAAGCATAAAAAAATACTAGAAAAAGAAAAACTGTGATTTTTTAATTTTGCGAAATCTTAATTTTAACTGCGTTTCTGTTATTAATGATTGAATTAAAAGACCCAAGTATGAATAATAGAAGGTATAATCAGCTAATAGCTAACCTATTATCAAATTCATCTAGCTATGAAAAAACCGGTGGATCTGTGGCCTGACTTGTGGCCGCTGAATTTCAACACACTCTTGCTATAAAGGCTATTAAGGCCAAAAACTCTTACAAAAGACCAGCCACAATGAGGTCATTACAGGTAACCATATTTTTCAAATAAAACCATGTCCGATGGGGACTTGGTGAAGCGTATTGGGGCATGGATGTCGGTCAAACGTATCGCCGTTCCCAGGCTATGGTGTGAGTGGCAGTGATCCATGGTGGAAGTAAGTAGCGAGGTCAATAAACCATTTAAAGCCTTAAAATAACTTTTACTATATTTTTTTTACTTTAAATAATTATACAGTAGAAAGAAATTCAACATTAAGAATTTATTTCAGTTACAAGAAATATTATATGTATGTCAGGCATTGATAAAGTAAAATATTTTTGTTGGAATTGTGATGTTGATGAATTATTTAAGTGTTAATCAGTAAAGCTCACTATGCCTAAAAATAATTAAGTGTTAAGATGTGTGGAATTAAAAACAAGAAACTGTTAGGTTTGTAAAGGTTAAGTTAAGGTTCAAAAGTGCTAGTGAAAGTCTGATTAAATAAAGAATATTTTTAAAATTTGAATTCAGTCAATGCAACAGGACCATACATCAATTTTAATCACCTTAAAAAATATAAATGTCAAAACGTTAAAATCTAAATCATTAAAATAAATATTATAATGAAACTTTCAAAATTTCCACTTAACACATTTACGATAAGACTATCCAATTAATAATATTTTTAGTCTGTATAATAAAATTTATATACATACATATTTACCTACTTTAAATATAATCAACCCGATAGTATTAATTTTAACGGTCGCTAACACCTATTGTGACCTCATATGCCATACAACTTGGGTCAGGCCAGGCTGTTGAACTACCCACGCTTGGAGTTTTTCTAAGTAATTTATTATCATTATATTCGTATTGAGGTTATATCGATATATCAAATATTTATATTTAAGAAAGGTTATACCCCAAATTTTCTTATAAAAAGGTTATTTTTTTTAAAGAAAGTAGGTATATTTATTTCCTATGTTTACAGATATTCAAATTTCAATATTAAGAGGGTTGTCGTTGCGCAAGAAAACAAACGCAACGGCTGTAAGTTCGATTTCCATTCGTGAGAATTAAATATTTAATTAAATTAAATATATGAGGGACACATAGGGAAATAAAAATAAACTTCTATATTTTTAGATTTATAGTAAAGAACTGCCACCACCACTTATTTACTAGACTTTCCTCAATCAACAGCGTAAAACGTATTAACTAATTCTTTATAGAATGCAATTTCACATATTTTTTAATACAGTTTCATATTTATTAATTTATTACTATATTTAAAATAAAGAAATCACATATAATTGCAAAAAAGTGAAACGTTAAACTGTAAAAACGCTTCATAAATTACCTGCCACTCCAAAGTTAATTAATTTTAATTGACACCAAATTGACGTATATGCCAATAAGTGAAGAATATAAACAGATAACAAAATACAGCAAAAAATATTAATTTAGTAATTTAAATGATAATTTATAATGGCTCTTAGAAGAATATATCTTTTATTACTTCAAAGATGTAGTATGCATTGAATGAATAAAACAAATAATAAAAACCATCACTTTTATCGATCACAGTACCACCCCAGACACACTTGAAAAAATGGCGAGCTATTGCGTTGTTTTTATACATATTTTTAAAAACTAGAAGTTGTTAAAATTTAAAAATCATAGAATTTACTCAGAATATTATATTATTAGAATAATACATTAATTAAAATTATCAAATTATTTACAAAATAGATAATTATCAAAGAAACCAATTAACTTTTAAGTAATCACCTCTTATACAAACGTCAATTCTAATCTCCATTTTTAATTGTTTTACTTTGACAAACACTGACAACGTATATTTATCAAGCGTCGACTCATCAAGGAGACCAAACAACCGCCAAATGTACATTTTTAATTAATATTTCAATTGGTTACTTTATTACATTATTTTTATTGTATACTTATTCATCACCAAGAGCCTTTAAAAGGCACAAAAACAAACTTTTAAAATTAATTAAACGAATAAAGTGAGGCTAGATGTGGCGCAAGGGCAAAAAGTGCGAGTGTAAACACGATAGGTTGTGGGTTCGATTCCCACTCAAGGAAATGATATTTTCATTTCTTCGCTCTTGTGTCGAAGCAAAGAGCGGCGTTGAGTTCCGCCAATCAACACTCAATGCCTCCAGATTTCGTCGGAAAATAGGGAACGGAATGTCTTAACACTAGGTACTTAATACACGACTTTATTGAATTGAACTAATAAAGGATATAAGGCAGACAGGAAAAATTTAATCAACATTATAAGGAGGTTTGCGCAATTTGCTATATTATACCTAAGTATTTATGTCAACGTGTTACAAATATTCATTATTCAAAACGTGAGCAGAACGTGTGACGTTACTGATGGAATTACATATTATATGAATATTGAAAATATAATATAAATATGGAATTACTAATACTTGTTTTTTTGATAACGAGGTTAGTTGTAGGTTCAGTTTACTTAGAAAAAATAATTTATAAAAAAGATGTTTTATCGATCATGCGGTGCGGTGCATTGTAGTGCGGCGTTGGGTTACGTCGTCAGTATTCCATGTTCACAAAATATACGATTAGTGGAGAAAAAAAATTGAAGTTCATCTTACTAGTAAAATAAAAGTACTACTATTTGACACCATATATCTCTGTCCGCTTCATATCAGTGAAAAGATAAAACTTTGAGCCACCAAACTTGTTAGAGAACTAGTAGTTCTCTATTTATGAGAAAAGTTTTATTTGTCGAGATAAGAGTTCAAAGTTCGAATTTGTGACGCATAACTACGGAAAGAAGCAGTTACCAAACTCTTATACATACAAATGTGTTATATTGCAATAGATTATAATATATTTTTTAGGTTTAATAAGCCATTTACATCAAAGCCATTTTAGTGTACACGTAATCTATAATTTTGATAAAGATACAATATGTATTATCTTTTAATCGGTCAAAGTCAGACGGTTAATAATAATCATCATATTTTTTACAAGTACACACCTGTTTAATAACTTTTTAAAGTTTTTTTTAACTTTCTAACTTTTTTTTAACTTTTAAAAAAAGACAAATGTTATTTATTTCTTTTTTGACAGTCACACTTTAATTTGAGCAAATTTAATTAGAAAGCGTAGCGTTATAAACAAGTACTCGTCATATTAAGCTTTCTTGTGATAAACAATGCGTGAAGAAGTGAATAAATACTTATAATATGTATTGTATACATTTTTTAAGTATTTTATTGATACTTATACTCCAAGGTATCTTCCAATTCCATCTTCAGACCAGCTCGATGGTACCATAATATTTTATTGTCATATAATCTAAATGTAATTGCCAAGTTTCAGGATGATACAATAATTACAAGTCCGTGTAATTCTAATTCTTATATTTTATTACATATTTACATAGTTGTTTACATACTTGTTTGAAGAGAAAAAAATAAAAATAAAACAGGAAAATTCCACTAACCTGTCATGTTGTATAAGCGCTATTGAACTAGCAACGAGATCTTCAAACTGTTTCTCACTGGCCGAACTGCCTTGCCTTTTGTGATGATGAGGAGTGTTCGCAGCTGAAGAGGCAGGAGTTAGTGTCTTTTGCACTTCAGTGCTCAAACTCTTCGTGAGATTCCCATTAGGTTTACTGCCGAATAAACGCCATGTTGAACCTGTTGTAGAATCTTGACTTTTAGTCGAACTACTCTTCCACGGGAATACGCCTCTGTAACAAATAAAAGATTATATGTAAAATATGCACTATTAACTTTTTTATGTTAATATATTATTAATAATTATGGGAAAATCTACAATAATCACTATTTGTTTAGTAATATTTTTTTTATTATTTATATGTCATTATAACGCAGTTACCTATCATGAGTCCACTTAACCATATCAGACGGGTATCCGGAATGTTATTGTGTGATAATTTGCTCTCGGGTCTGTCGTGGGCGTTGTTTATAACAAATTCCACGCGAATTAAATACTAAGTACATATTTAGATAAAGATTTATAGTGTACCTATTACAAAAAATATTTTTTTTTAGCAGTCTTAATTAATTCACATTTTAGAGGTGTCAGATTGTGCATATCACAAAGATTGTTAATATTTGTGTAGTCCAAATAAATATTGCCATTATATCAACTTAATAAGAAGAACAAATCGGTAAGTAAATAATTAACTTCTCCTTAGAGTATTGTAAGAGAACAAAAAGTAGCGAAATCTGTGTTTTCACCCAATTAACCCAACATAAATGAGCGAAAGTACCCACTCAACAAGAATTATAGTCACATAAGTATAATGTAAGTAATTACATAAATGAGAAAACTCATATTTATTAACGCTAACATTTACATAATAACCAGTACACGTTAAACGGTAGAGACGTGATGTACTAGAATTTCTTTATTTAGAAACTGGGTATGCAAAATGACGAGAAATTTTCATTAGACTGACATAACGTGTATGTAAGAATTCTTGTAATCAATGAAGCATTATAAACTGTATTTTGTAAGTGTATATGAAATATGTACAGGTGTTTTAATTTTAGTAAAGAAATGCTTTATTCTCTATGATGCAGAAAATTGAAATTCACTATTATTATTGTGTGCACACACCGTAACTGCTCTACGATAGCGTAATTAGCGCCGTGGCACGAGCGTGCGAATGTTAACGCAACGTTTGTGGGTTCGATCCCCATTCGGGGGAATGAAATATTTGATATTTTCATTTCCTTGATCTGGTAACGAGGCAAAGGTTGAGTCCCGTTACTCGACGCGCAATACGTTACGGGAACGGAACTCTTAATCCGCAAGGAAATGTTACAACACTATGTTCCCAGGTCCCCTTTGCCTACAACGTTATAAAAAATATTATTAGCAAAATATAACGCTCCCTTAAACAAATGAACAATGGTACTTTTACCCACACATTATTATACGTTTTTGGAAACCCGACGACGTTTCGAATACTTTTCAGCAGTCAGTGGTCACTGGTAGACTCTACCCGGTAGAATCAGTCAGTCAGTCAATACCTACTCACTATTTATACAGCACGTAATGTGGTGCATATGTGAAGATAAGAAACGCGTAATAACTTCTACCCGTTCATAATCTAAGAACAAAGCAAAGCTAGGTCACTTCGATATAAGTATTTATAGCAGTAATAACTACATTTATTAACAACTAACAAACGCGATATAACGTCAATGCGCGTGTCCTTCTTACTATTTACGTAGAACTCGATAAATATTAACTTAGAGCGAATAATGGAATAAAATAAATTATTATTAAGAAATTATTTTCAATTTCAAATGAAGTAGAAAAGTAATAGAATTAAACCCAATGTTGGACGGCATGCAACCATCACCATTTTTTAAATTTAGATATTAATGTTTCTTCATTTTTGTTAACCGACTTCCGTAAGAAAATGAGGTTATCATTTCATATCATTTGTATTTTTTTAGATAAATCGTAGAGTCAGTCGTCACTCTCTACATATGCGGAGAATTTAGAAAAGTTTCCAATATTATATTATGTGTATAGGTGTTAATAATTAATCTATGTTTAACAACTGACTTAAGCAAAACATAGAAAACACTTTTCATTAAAAGAATTATTTTAAAAGGTTGTGGCAGAGAAAATATAAAGTGCCTATCACTTATCTACAAAAACTTTTCTTTCATCTCAAACTCGTTTATACACGAGCTAACTCTACCAGAGGAATATTTTAAATTTTCAACTTAAATTACTTTACAAAATAACTCGGCCTACATCTCGGCCTAGATTCTGAAATATTAACATAATCGCTATGCCGATACCACATATGTCAAATAGAATTATAACTTTTGAATTTCATTTCAGGTTTCCTATAGTTTAATTTTGTGAATGACATAGTAGAGCAATCAAGATTAGTCCGATTATCGTCGATTACAGTAGATTGCAATGAATCCAAATGTAATTCGTCTAAAACTATTTTATTATTAGAAAAATATCGTAACTTTATTATAACAAATTTTATATATACAAAAATATATTTATACTAGCGGACGCGCGCAGCTTCGCTTGCGTATTTAGGGTAGAAATCTAATAACCCATGAAACATGTGTTCAATGAAATATTTTTAAGAGTCTAAATATGAAATTTTATAAAAATCGGTGGCGATTTAAGACTTTTTCCATACAAACTTTCAACCCCTTATTTGCACCCTTAGGGGGAGAATTCTAGAAAACGATGAAATACGTGTTCAATTAAATACTTTTAAAAATCTAAATTTAAAATTTTATAAAAATCGGTGGCGATTTAAATTTATTTCCATACAAACTTTCAACCCCTATTTCGCCCCTTTAGGGTTGAAATATTTCAAAATCCCTTCTTAGTGGATGTCCAGATTACAAAAGTAAACATCTGTCCAAATTCCATGTTTCTATCATCAGCGGTTACGGCTGTGCGTGCGTCTTACCTCAGTCAGTGAGGACAAGTCCTTTTATATATATAGATTATGTTTAACTGGGTTTATTATTATGATCTATTTCTGTTCTTGAGAATGCATCGGTATTATTATATATTGCGAAAATGCGTACATAGGAAATTGTAGAACGAATGGAAAGTCCCGCTGCACTAGCAATTAAAATTAACTATTTAAGTATTTATCCATCGAGGCCGTCCTGGCGGAGGGACACAAGCGTGTGACTGTAAACGCGATAGGTTATGGGTTCGATTCCTACTCGAGGAAATTTAATATTAAATTTTCATTTCTTCGCTCTGGTACCAAGGCAAAAGTGCGTTGAGTTCCGCTACTCAACACGAAAAGTTAGGATTGGAGTGTCTTAACACTAGGTTTCTCTGCCTACCCTGCTATATGCGGGATACAGGTTGAAGTTGAAGAATTTTTTTTTCTTGTTATTTTTTCAAACTTCACACATGCATATAGACAGTAGTAGTCATATATAGAGAACTAGCGGCCCTCTCGCGGTTTCACCCGCGTGAAGTATGTTATTATTAATTTCTGTCTCCATGGCTACGTCCTAGTGACGTCTATGCAAAATTTGAGACTCCTAGCATTTGTAGTAACGAAGTTTCATACAAACTTTCGACCCCAAAAACAACCCCTTAGAAGTCGAATATTACAAATTCCCGTCTTAGCGAGCACCTACGTCCTATAAATAACTCCTATGCAAAATTTGAGATTCCTAGCACATGTAGTTTCTGAGATTTCGTGATGAGTGAGTGACCTTTCGATTTTATATATATAGATAAGACTACATATATAAACCTATACATATTCTCAAGTGGAATTTGAACCTATAACCATAACTTCATCATTCATTCTCCAGAATGAAGGAAGGCATTATAATAAACTGTGTGGTCAGAAGTAATTTAAGCCGTCCGCAGGTAATGCACACGTGCAACGGAAGTTATGAGATTCCGCGTCAATGGCTGGTTAAATATGTAATTATGCTTTTGAGATGATAATTCGAGCTTACAGTATGTTGTCGAAATACATACCCAACCTACTAAATACTCACAACTGAGTTAAGAATATATTTATTTAATTTATTTTAATACGTACTAATTATTTATCAAGTCGGTAAAAATAACGTCGTAAAAAACATTTGTACGTAGCGGGACTCGTACCAGCGACAATTGGAAACGAAAAAAAAAAATCCTTATACGCTTGTTTCAACTTATTTCGTGTTGAGTTGCGAAACTCAACGCCGCGCTTAGATTATGTAAAATATAAGGAAATCATAAGCTTTCTTTTTGCAATTGTGGTATGTTAACATGATTACTTTTGTTTTTGATATGAAATAGTATATTGTTACTATTATATTATTTAATCATTATATAATTTAAAAATCAACTACTCTATTCTTAAAAAATAATATAGTAGATTAACTGTGAATAGACAGAAAAAAATATTTAATAAATAACATTAAAGCGTCGCTAAATCTACACATTTTAACAATCTCATAATACCTTAATAGGATAGGAATAGATTATATATTTAAATACTCAATCCGATTATACTAAACATATTATATATTTAGCTTTCTATTATGTGTTGAAGACAGCACGTGCTGGGTGACACCTGACGGACCTAACGTAATCACAAGCTTCTATAACCATTGATTTAATTTTAAAACGTCAGAATATGAAACATAAAGAAAAAAAATATAAAACACCAAAAGATTAAATCAGAAAATATGAATGCTAAGAGTTGTTTAATTTAATATGTATCAAGATATTACATAATTGAAGGTAATAAGCATAGAACTTTTAAAAAATACAAAACAATACGTCATACAGAGAAGAACCTGCCTGCCATCATCACCATTCCGCTATGATCGTCATCTATCATCACATTTGAGTTTGTTGGACTGAACGCGTTAATCTTAGGAACTACAATTTCTAATTCAAAAAAAATCTTTTGTATTGTATAGTTCATGTATCGGGAAACGCTATACTTATTAGTTATTACATCACGTTAATCATCGCTACGAGAACTTAGAAAGTCTGTTATAATATAACATACACATCTTTTAGTTATTTACATTCTAACTCAGGTAAAGCCGAATGTAACAACTAAGTATAATAATCATAATAATAATAATTTCTATAATAACTAAACGAAAAAAATATAAAGATAATTATAAAAAAAACACAATAACATTATTATGCAAGTACAAAAGTCAGATAAAGCTAATGCGACGCGACGCAACAAAAACACGAAGCGCCGCGTTCGTGCCGCGCCGCGCCTGGCACGGCCGACCTGTTGACTGTGATGTTATGTTATGATGACTATATTGTAGAGTAAATATGTAGTGAAAAGACTGTTTAAAGGCATTTGATTGTAAATACGATGGTCGTGGGTTCCATCTCCACTTGAAGGAATAAATTATTTTTGTTATTGTTCCGCCTTTCAACTTGTAATGTCGGACGGGAAATGGAAAATGTAGTACCTTAATATTGGGTTCTCTTTTTCGTCTCTCCTTTTTGATGAACGTACTATGCTATAGAGCAGTTTCACTTCTTTTCAAATATCGGTATACATTTACAGCTATAAGTACCTACCTCTTCATTTAAAAATTAAAATATTCTTCATTCAATTAGGCCATTACGAGCATTTTTAAATCCTCAAATTACATAAATGTCAGTAGAGTCAATCCTACAGGAAGCTACAACCAACCCGGAAGGCAATTTCCGCAGAATTTTTAATATGATTTACTATAAAATAACAACAACAAGAGTCATTAGTTTCCCGGGTATTTTTCCCGAGATATGAAAAATATTAGATTTTTATACCTATTAACGTTTAGATAGTTAAGTTGTAATAAGTAAGTCATAAAAATATTAACGTAACTCTACCACCTGGGCACTGCGCGGCACTAATCTTAAGAAACAATGCACTTAAAAATTTCTTCTTAGAAAATGTTTGATAACAGTGGAAAGCGCAGGTGTTCATATTTGTTCTCTATCAACACTAATTTGAATTATTCAATAGATAAGGAATATTACCACAGTGGTATATCTATATCTAAATTAATAACTGCACGCAAAGTTGACACATTGCGTGTTGAGAGACGAAATGAATGCCGCACTTCATCTTATTACTAGAGCTGGAAAATAAAGATAATTAATTTCCCTGGATGTAAATCGAACCCACAATCCTCGTGTTTACAGTCGGTCTGTGCCGCTGATCTACGATGGCCTTAAGCAAAAATAATTGGTCTCAGTCAGCTCATTGCGTGTAACACAAAGAACTTATATTTAGAAAAATACAAAGTAAAATATCATATGCACGATGAATTTAAAGCAGGCTGTTGTGTTGTCATGAATTTTTATATCATATTACCTTATATTAAGACTGGCCTTTTTGTTTAAGTAGATAGCGACGCGAACTGCTGAGCTGAAGGTCGCGGGTTCAAGTTATTTCCGTGACAGATATTTATATAATTAACTAGAATATCTGTTTCGTTTTTAGAAATTAATTTGTCTAATTAGGTTATTTTTTAGCTTTAGGCATCTAATCTTCCCCATATAGCAAGGTAGACAGCCGTTTCATTCTATGCCATTCTCTACTTTTCACTGAATTTTGCAAGTTTTGCATGTTTTGTGGCGGAACTCAACGCTGTGCTTCTTCCTATTACAGCAAAAAAATTGTACAATCACCAACATCAGTCAGGATTGAAGCCACGATGGTTCTACTTTGATTAAGACTGAATTGAAGTAAGTAAAGTAAGTAAACAATTAAGTTAAAAACTGGTTCTCACGAGAAGTACGTAGAACTCTTTAATGATGTACCTATTACGCGTATCCTACTATTATATATATTTGTGGTCTTGTCATGGAGTCACGATATAATGTAAGGTCGTGATTTTGTAATAAAGTTAACTTTGCATATAGTATAAATGAAACCACAGTTTTAATTACTCTATAAAAGCCTAATATAAAAAATCTTAGAAATTTTAAATTTCTGGAAAGCGTAAAAGACATTAGGTAATAATCGAATAGAAAAGAAAAAAAATGTGTTAAACAAGTACCTACTTATATCACATTTCAATTCAACTAAAGTCGCTTACGAAAGTATACGAAATGCTCGGTGTCGGTGCGTGAGCTGTAATGGTAGAAACTTGGCAACTAGAAGTAGAAACTAAGTGAAATTCGATTGGACTCTTTGCAAAACTGCGAAAGGAAATTACGTACGATCGAGTGAAAACAAATTGACTGGCGAATGGTATTTTAGCATTAAATATACAGTAATTATATGAAATTATTATATTTTTTAGCTCTACGCTGTATACCGCATCTAGGCATAGGGAATCTCCAATTGTTGTGGAAGGTTATGACGTCGATAGTTTTAATGTAACCCCGCCTGGGTTATAGTCAGAGTCATCTCATGTAGGTTCGGTTCAAATTTGAGGAAATGAAATAATTAATATTTTCATTTCCTCGCTCTACAAACCGCGGCATTCAGATGCGCTACTCAGCACACCTCCAGAATTCAGCGGAAAGTGGGGAACGGGAAGTTTTTAATTGGGACAGAGTAACTTAACAATAGATTTCCAGGGTCCTTTCTACCTACTCTGCTATCCCAGAAACTAAAAAAATTACGAAGGTTAAGTAAACCATAAAAAAAAATACAAAAATAACAACGAAAAACTCCTAAATGCTAACAAAAGTGTGTTCTTCTAAACATTATAAGTACATCATTTGCCGCATGAAGGTGGCCTCGCGCGACATGCAATAATGTGAGGTCAGGGAATAGCTACTGTGACCCCGGACCATATTTTTCTTCATTTTATATCATACTTTGAGTAACAATCTATATTGATATAATAATGATGAAGAGTTTGCTAAGAATCACAGAAACTGAAACAGATCCTCATTCAGGGGAAAAATTATATTTCAATTATTTTCGTTTTGCCGTTGTGATAGACCGAGCGCGGCGTTCAGTCCCGCCACTCAACACAAAATGTATCGAAAAGTGAGAACCATAACAAGTATCGTAATACCGGGTTCCCTCTACCATCCCTCCCATGCACGTACAAAAAACGAGAAACTCAACTGTATAAACCAATCGTCGCAAATCCAATACATAAACCATATACAAGATAATAACAAAATAAAATAACATTGTTTTGCAACTTATAATTCTATACATAAATCGTTAACCCGTACACAAACGCATGCGCCATACTAAGTTTCATCATATTTATTCCGTACTGTAGGTACAAAGGTAACAGCGTGAGTTGATCGACTGATATTGTATATTATTATTCTTCATTGTGAATCGCTATAAACGTGTTTGAAGTTCTTTTGTTTATTTTCATACAACATCGACCTTTATTACAGTAGAGAATAATTTTATTGCTTTTGGTAAAACTAATATGTAATCTAAACTATTAGTATTTCCATTCACTCAGTAGTAGTACTGTAATAGTATTTTGATTCTTATAGTCTAAATTTGTTAAGAGAATATTACAATCAGGGGAGACAAAAATCGATTTAAAAAACAATGAAAATACGTATATAATTAGAAGGTTTTTATAATAACGATAATAGATTTGTTTTCTCTACTGTATAAAATAAAATAAAGGTCGAATTTGTTTTTTTTACTCTTTCGAACGGTATAAAAATGTACGAGTACATAACGACAAAAAATAATTTAGCAGGAGTTTATTTAGTACACTGTAAGTCGGTGATATATATTTTTTATAATCCTTTGGAATTTATATATTTTTGTACCAGTTATGTCCCTTTAATATGTATAATCTAAAAAAATAAAATTACTGACTTTAGTACATTTTTTGTACCTTTACGCATTTCCTACATTTCTCGCAACACGACCAAAACATAAACTAAAACTGCCGCTTGCCTGGATTAAATTGCCTCAGTTATTAAACAATATTTATAATGAAGTAAAACCGCGTATGAACATTTATATAATAAGCGATACAACTGTTCAATGTTTTGTATTCCGACCACGCCTGACGTCGAGTGTCACATTCCAGTTGTGACCTTCTGAACGTTGCACGTTATATGTACAGTACGACCGACAAGTCTTGGCCGCTGTGACAATAAGTTTTATGAACATATGCGCATTGTTAACTCAAGATGAAAGTGTTCAAGTACTTATTTTTTATTTGCGCCACCGTCTACAGCGAACTCCAGGGCGGCCACAACTTGTTGACCGTATTGTACGATGTCAATACATACATAAACAGCTATCGAGTAGGTGTCAACCCGGACTTTAAATTTTGCGAATGTCAGGAATATAGGAAGTGCTTAAGTAAGAGAAACTACTAGTGCCGGAGTGATGTTCCCCACTTTCAACTTAATTATCGAGACAAATCAAAAACAAGAAAAATATTTTTTTTATCTTCAATTGGGAAGCCAACTCACAGACCTCACTTTAACAGTTAGACGAAATGAGCAGATATATTTATTCAAGAAATTAATAACCCGCAATTTCTTTATACAATTTTAATTTGTATCAAGAAAAGCATTGAGATTGAACTCACTTTGAACGAAATAAACAAACAAAAGGTTAGAACCGTGATCGCTTCGCTAAAATATTTGAAATATTTTATGAAGCGTGAAGGCGGACGGGGATATTTAAGACTCTATGTCGAATTGGCAAATTATTATTGTAAGAGTGGAAGTCATTGAGTGGATCGTGAGACTTTTGATGTAATGTAATAGTTAGGTACTTTTTGCCACTAGAAATTGATGTTTTTTGTCCAGAATTTGCGGTTTACGATTATATAATTTTAAATAATTATATTAAACCAGGTATTTTAATATTACATTGATGCTATCCTGGCGGAGTTTGGAGATTTCTGATTATACACTATAATCTTGGGTTCCTGGTATGTATGGGATTTTTTAGCCTCACGCTGTATCCCGTACATAGCTTGCTATGCCGGCCGAGAACAAGGGAACATTGTTAAGACAGTCAGCATCTCATGAAAACACTTCCGTTTTCTACTTTCCCCTGATGCTAGAACCATTGCGTGTTAACTGGCGGATCTTACCACCGCACCTTGCCACATTACCAGAGCGAGTACCTCGAGTGAGAAACAGTCACATGTTTATATTATTTGTACCCAGACTCAGTCTGTCAGTCTGAAAACGCAGATAAAAATATACTTAAATTAATACTACAGTGCTTAAAATTGTAAAAAAAAATATATATAAAATTAACTTTAACTACACTCAAAAAACAAAAAAGAAAAAAAACCAACTCCCTCAAAAACGCACATAATAACTTACAAAAGGTAATAATAATTAACTTTACTCACAAAAACATTCAACGCACGATCTCAAAGGAATTTCTTCTCTTCCCATACAAGTCGTGGCACTAAAATTTATTACACGTGACTGCACTTTAATATGTATTAATAAAACCAGACCCAAACGCTCACATATTTCATTGTACTACATTTGGAAACGTAACAATAACATGTTTATAGCATATCTGTTTGGGAATTCCGAGAATGCATAATAACAACACAACAGGGGAACCTAATTTAATAGTATTCAACTTGTATTTATATTTAGTACATTTATAATTATTAATAGTGTAACCTGACGTTAACAATAGGTATTTAATATATTGGGCAGTTACTATCTAAGAACTTAAAGTTGTAAAATGTTAACAATTTAATATAAAATTTTATTGCAATCCAAAAATAAGTAGAGCTATGAAGATTAGATACATGACTCATAAAACCCTTCTAAAATACATACATAATTATATATATGATAGCTATACTCGTTAATGATGAAGAAACATTAGAGATCAGTCGTGACGCAGGAGTGCAAGGGTGCGACTGTAAAAACTCGACAGGTTATGAGTTCGACTCCTGTTCAAAGTAATTAAATATTTAATATTTTCAATTAACGTGTTCAAATTCACGTCGTGAAAACTGGGAAGCTATCTAATTTGCGGGAAATATGGTAATGGTTTTTTTTTAATTGACATAAATGTAACATAAAACTGATTACTGTAATTATTAACCAATATTTGATTGCAATACCGTGTTACATATTTGTGGCGTTAAGTTTCACAGTCCTTGATGTCGGTTCCAAGCGGATGCTCGTTTTAGGATACCGTCGCCGATCCACGAGTACGGTTACGTTAGCCAAGTTAAAGTTTTGCAATGCTTTACCAATCTCCGGTTGGGGACGAGACTGAGCGTGAGAAATTACTAGAATTGAGTATCTGGCGAAGATTCGTTGCGTTGGTAGTGTCGCTAATTAAATAAAATGATTGACGTTTTTATGCAAGAACCATGGCAAAACTGTAACCACATGATTATCATAGAAATTTATCTTAATGAACTCCTCCAAAGGAACAATTACAGTTGTGAATAACTTCACAAGGAAAAATTTACTTGGCAAAGCATATTTGTGGCAACTACCGACATGTATGTCTGTATATGTAGATACATTATCTCACGAGTTATTAATAGAACGCTCTCAGAACCGCACGCGGAGCAGGACCAAGACCTATTTACTCACGCTCAATCTTTCGCAAATGGAACAAACATTTGCCCTTTAAACGGTATTAAAAATATTTGTATTACATCATCTAGAACATATGTCTATAGCTAGCTTAGCTTTTAGTATTTAAATTAGTGAATACAAGTTTTTATAATGGCCAAATAGCTTTATACTTTTTAGCGTGGTAGGTAGAGGTTGTGGTTGTATAGACTTAAATTTGGCATTTCTATGTTACATGGGTATAAATTTTATATAGTCTTATACTAAATCTTCGGTTTTCTGTTAATATTAATAATTTTACAGTACAGAAAAATAAAAATCATTTTGTGAAGTATAACACATTTGTAAATTTATAACTTTTAAAAATTTCAATGACGTGCCGTCCGAAAGCGCTATAAAACACGTATAAAGTAACAATTAAACGATTTTGAGCTAATTTAATAATACACATTACTATAACAGAGCTATCTACATTCTACAAGTTATAAAAATCTTCTCTAGTTATAGCATAACATTTTTCTTCTTTTGTTTCTTCAGTCTCACGATATATCCCCCATAAAGCAGGGTAGCCAGAGGGAACCTAGTGTTAAGACACTACATTCCTCACTTTACGCCGAAATGGAGAGAACTTTTCACATGTTAGAAATTATTAGAAGTTCTCCCACATAGTAATATAAAAAAAATTAGGTCAAAATAATTTAGAAAACCAACTCACAGCGCGTCTGAAGACATTCCAGAGACAATTCTAGTACGTGAGCACAAACAATAAGACAAATTAAATATCATTCAACGAGAATGAAACTAAGACGACAGTGTGTGACACTGCCATTATATACAAAACAAAAATATGAGTGCACAGGTGGCGATAACACCATGTTTATACAACTTCATACATTTAAATGTTATTTCTCACATATTAAATATGATAATACTCTGACCATATTTTTATATGGATAATATCACAGCGTCACCAAGACTGTTCAAAAGATAGGTTTCGTAATGTAATAATATATTTAATTGAATATTTTAATAATACTCCCAAGCCTTTAAATTAGAGCATATGGGTACCTATATAGAATTCAATGCTAACTTTGTTTTAAATAAAAGTTATGTCATAATAATTCGTAAAATCTTTTAAATAATTCTATTTGTATAGATACATTTCGTTCTTTCGATGTCTCATTGCATTAATTCCTATAAATTTGCGCCATACAAAAATTTTAAAATTCAAAACGTCGTTTCTGGTTATAAAATTAAATTACCGATTTAGATGTATTTTTTGTCATTTTTACTCATTTCACCATTCTTATCTAAAAGCACTTTGAATTTTAAACAATAAGCAAGTGTAGTTGTGTTATACACATATCAGTTCAATATTGTGATAGTTATAATTAATAGTTAAAATTTCAAGTAGCACTCAAGTCCGCTATGAGTGAAACACAATTTGATAAAATATAACCTTGTAAGTTTTCCCAAGGCACTTAATGCCTTATCCAATATATAGCGATAAAGGCAATTAAATGTATACTTAAGGAGATTATTAAGTAATATTATTGCTATATTTATCGTATGATTGTAATTGTTGTTGTGATTCATATATAGAGACAAGAACTAGATAGGTTATTTATCTATAGATAGAAAGATCCTAGTAAAATATCAGTCGGTTCCTTTTTTTTCTCTTAACTGTAACCTATAGTCATACATTCAAATCCGAATTCTAGACATCGAGTGTGTATCGGCGTAAATCCGCGTAAACTCCATTCTAACAAACTAGTGGGAACCATCACAATTGCACCACTTTATGTAAGAAAAACAACATACATAATATGTAAGTATGAAAAGCAGTATATTTTGAAATAAAACCACGTTTTTCCTCGCCATTTTGTATGCTTAATCGAGTTAAGTGACAATTTTGACGCATAACCGAGTTTGATTCGTTTCTTTCTTTTATTCAGAGACAGCACTGGTTACGGTAACTACGGTTTCATTCATTGTACTATTGCGTCAGCCACGTTTCGATGGACCTTTTTATACTATTTATAATCGGTAACTGCAAATTTTTCTTAAAACTAAAGTCATATTCCGTATAATTACAATAAAAAATCAGTATAGATTTTGAATGGTAAACAAGACATATATATATTAAAAATAATTCATTAAAATTTTACCCTCTTAATCAAATTCAATATTTTCCTTTTCTTCTCTTCTAAATTATCTTCCTTTTCATTATAACAAAACTAAATGAACCCTAAATCTAAAGCAATAAATACTTATTAAATAACAGCTTTCTCTATTTACAATACTAATATCGACCTTGTACTTCCACTTTCCGATATACCAGGTGGTATTGTATTTGTGTCGTACAGTCGGGTCTGTGACGTCGGTTTTCGTCAGCACTTGTTTATTTATAAATGGTTATCATGAGAACTCGCGGTCAGTGTGGTGTTGGGTACGGCAAGGTCATAATTTTGAATGTCATCTTTTGAAATTAAAATAGTACAGTTTATAATTGATTTTTATTTTACGTTAAAATGATAAAAATGGTAAAATAAAGTTTGAAAGAAGCTAATTATTGTAGAAAATATTCATATGTTAAAATGTTAAAAAACTCGATCCAAGCAGTTTTTAGAAATAAATGAAAAATAAATATAAGAGATCAAACTAAATGCCCAAGCTAATAAAATGAAAGCAAGCAGAATATTTTAAACAGTTTTTAAATACTAAGAACCGAAACAAGTGAACCTCACATCCTACAATTTCACGTGCGACCAGACAGAAACAATTACCTACCGGACTTTCGGCCACCTGCTCTCGGTTACGGTCTATGAAATATAATGAAAAAATCTGTCATAGACTTAAATTTAACAGAGTTGAAAAAGACAAATATAAATAGTTTTCTTTAATATAGATAATTAAAACAACAATTTGTTGATTTCTACGACTCACACAAGATTTAGGTGAAAACTTGACAGCAAATTTATTATATTAAACACACAAACAAAAATATTTAAAATAAATTAAAAATAAGACAAAATAATTCTCGTCAAACGTTAATTATGTACTTTAAAGTTCTAACTAAATT
>HE670783.1:321307-387165 GCA_000313835.2 Heliconius melpomene melpomene | reverse complement strand
GTTACTGTACAGATATATGATAAAATGCGAAAAAATACAGTTGAAGTTTGCCTCGACGCCAGAGCGAAGAAATGGAAATATAAACGTAAATAAATACTTCACTTCCTCGAGTGGGAATCGAACCCACAACCGTAGCGTTACAGTCACACCCTGGTGCCGCTGCGCCACGACAGCCTCAAAATAACAAATGATGGAATGGAAATGATGAGAGCTGTGACAGCCTCTAAATTTATTACGTGATATTGCTTAATATATTTTAAATTAATCAGCTTCATACAGTATCCCGCACACAGCAGGATAGGCAGAAGAAAACTAGTGTTAAGATATTCCGTTTCCCACTTTCCACCATTCTGGAGGCACTGAGTGCTGAGTGGAGGAACTTGAAGCCATGCTTGGCCTCGACACCAGAGCGAAAAAACGAAAATATACATTTAAATAAGTATTTTGTTTCCTCGATTGGGGATCGAACCGAGAACCAGTCGAATCTACAGTCACACTTTGTGCCCCTGCGCCATATATAAACGTTTTTGACCCAACCATTAGGTTCCACCAAGGATCGAACACCCCCAGCCATAACTCGACATCCATAATCCAGAACGGCGACAGTTGCTGGATTAGCAAACAAGTGTTCTACTAAAGCCAACCGTCCGGTCCGCGTACACGTTCAGTCTTTCCTTAACAATTAATATTGATTATTCACTCATTATGTAAAGTAATTACTATTTAATGAAGATTTATATTTGGCTATTGGAGATTTGTGCTTCGATTTGTCTGTCTGTGTTTGTTGTGAAATATGGTATAGGATTGTAATACAATTAGGGGTCTTGAATTAGGTTTTATAGTAGTGGCAAAGCTTTTGTGGTTTTCATGAAGTTAAACTGGTGTTAGTAAATAGATATAAATAAAAAACTGGACAAGTGCGGGTCGGAGTAGCGCGTGAAGGGTTTCGTATGTAAATCCTTTAAATTGAGCGCCATTAAATATTGATTTGAAGAGTTGAAGATCGAGTTTAGTGGCGTGCCATTTGGGAGGCCTATGTCCAGCAGTGGACGAGGACAGGCTGATGATGATGATGATGATGATCAAATATTGATTTTATTTGAATTTCATAATTTATTTTTAAATTTAATGTTTTACTAAATATTCTTAGAATAAAATAATATAAAGTAAATAAACATGTAATTTAAAATTCTGGAGATCAAAACTCGAGTAAGCTGCAAGCGGGTTGCGAGTGAATTTAAAAATTAAAAACACTAAATAAACACTTTATTCTGAACTAAACGTAAATTATAAGAATCTTACTTATATATAAATTACTTAT
Source organism: Heliconius melpomene melpomene (assembly GCA_000313835.2). NCBI lineage: Eukaryota > Metazoa > Arthropoda > Insecta > Lepidoptera > Nymphalidae > Heliconius > Heliconius melpomene. The sequence goes on along the minus strand of HE670783.1, from coordinate 385,844 downwards.
ATATAGTGTACTTTTATACCATATTTCTAATAATACTAGGAACAAATTATCCTCTACAATTCTGCATATCCAATACAGGCATCAGAGATGCATCTCGGGGAAAAGCATAACAATCCCTTTGTGATGCTGCAACGCGAAAGGCTTCTGATTGGATCAAAAATGTAAAGAAGCGTGTTCGTTAACGTAAGGGTGATGTGAGCCGACACTACCTTTCAGCCTTACATTTGAAATGTAAATATAGATATACATATATATGAGAATATAAATATACATATACATATGTATGTTCAGGCCATTCGTGGCGCAGTGGTGTGATTGTAAATGCGACAGGTTGTGGGTTGGATTCCCATGAGGGAATTAAGTATGAAATACTTCTATTTCTTCGCTCTGGTGTCGAGGTAAAGCACAGCGTTGAGTTTCGCCTCTCAACCCGCAATACAGAATCCGCAGAATTCGTTGGAAAATGGAGAGTGGAGTCTCTAAATGCGGAAAACAGCGTGAAACTAATGTATGTATGTGTATTTATTTTACTTATATTTGTATTCGTTCGATATGTTTACAATATTTACTTTGTAGATGCTCAAAGGAATTTTATATGTCTTCTTGCCACATAACTTCATCAAAATCCCTGGCCTGGTGAGATAACGTACGGCGTAGTGTTTCACTATTCACAATGTCTCGTATTCGGGGGGACTGCGGCGAACGGACTATAGAGTGTCTTGACACTGATATCTCTTGGCTACCCTACAAAAAAATTTTCATTTCTATGAAAAAGACCACATTCCCAAATATAATGTTTCTAACGTGCTTCCCCTATTGTATGGGACATTTGTATGTATTTATATTATAACATATATAGATACAATACTTTCTTACGCTTAGAATAACAAATTGTATAAAGAATAATTACGTCACTCCCCAGACGTCACGCCCAGCCGCTGCGGTTGTCACGGTAGCGAGGCGTTCCTGACGCGATAGAAACTGTACGTTGCTCATTTTAATATTTATTCTTAAATCCGATATGAAATATGTATGAGGTTGAAATAGAACTATGAAAATAGCAAGAAGTTAAGACTGTATTAAAAGTTTTAACAGGTTTTCTTGTATTTGTGTTTTCTATAAAACAGGAAATTGTATAGGAAATCAATTAGGCTTAGCAAACAGATCGAATAATATAATGGAAAAACTGTGGCCATAATTGCGTTTTGACAACCATTTCAAATATGTGCGCTTTGTCTTGTTACTAGAGCGAGAAAATGAAAATATGAAATATTGTGTGAATAATAGGAATCGAACCTACGGCCTGTGTTTACAGTTAGCCTGGGCTTACTTCGCTTGTGCCCCTGCGCCACGACTGGCTTCATGTTATCGATATGTAATAAGTATTGTACTGAAATATTTAAAAAAAAACATATATTTTTGAAAGGATTTTTTTTCTCCTTTTCCAGAAAATATAAAAATAAAGCATTTTTTAAGGAGCATCGGAACATTACACAATATTCCCTAGATTTGAAACTGCTCACATATAAAATCAAAGCGGATATGAATCTCTTCCGCAGGATACCCCTTCGTACGTTTGACTCAAAGCGGTACTATCATATTTTTAGTATCAACACTACGAGTAAGTCTATTCAAAGTTTACTTGTTTTTTATAAATAAATAATTAAATAAAATGTATGAAATTATGTCTATATTTAAATAAATATTAATGTGGACTTTACAAAACCTGATATATGTAAAGTAGTACATGACAGCCTAAAAATATATACCTATATTACCGTTACTTCAAAAATTATAATTATTATAATCGATGATTATAATACTCTAGCTACCTCGCAAGGTATAAATTACAAAGTTAAAAAATAATTAATATATTAATTAGCCAAATGCTGACTTTATTTCCATAGCTCGAGACAAGAACAAATCCACAAGTAATTAAAATTAGTCTACTCCGTTCCCATTAAGACACTTCCGTTCCCCTTTTTCCGCTAAATACTGAAGGCATTGAATGGCGTAATTCAATGCAAATTCCTCAAGTGAGAATCAAATCCACAAACTGTCACCTTTACAGTCACACCCTTATACCTCTGCGGCACGGCCTTTTCGGCTCTTCTACTAACTAGTCTTTTCGGTCAATTAATATAATATCAAAGAAATTATTTCCGTATACAAAGAAAGGAGGTCGACAGAAGTTCTAGATTTTCTTCTATACTCTATTTAAATTGCCACGTAAACCATTTCATTTAATCATGGGCCCCGGTGTGCCATACAAAGCTTTGGTTTAGCCGACTCTTTAAGCTATTTTAATATAATATTACGTTTTCTTTGCGGTTCTACGAGCTTTGAACCCATTCATAGCGGTCAGTGTTTAACTTTGATTAAAACTAAATTGAAAGGGTTTGACTTATTAAACGTGAAAGGTTAAAGATTATACTGAAGATAGTTATAATAAATAACTATTGAAGCTGTTAGGCGAGCTTAGTCTTTTGGACATCCCCAAATCGAGTGGGCAAGATAGCATCCCCCTTTAGTGCGTCTGGTAAACATGTCCAAGTTGGCCTCAAAGAACTGGGGGTCATCGGCAGAGCGAAACAGTACTGTACGTCAAGATACCAATTGGCCGTGTATAGGGCCCAGGTTCGGCTTCATAATTATGGAGTACAGTTCTGATTTCTAGGCCGGTGCACCCCAGTATCAGCTTGACACATTTGATATAACTAGAGCCGTTTTTGGGGGCCCCATGATCTGTATAAGGCCTGACTTTAGCTTTGCATAGAAACGTCTCCTTTCTAAAAGTTGAACATCATGTACTGAACAGAACAGTAAAGCACAAAGAGAGAGAGTGTTCTGTCTCTCTTTGCGCTTTACTGTTCTGGAAGGTATCACCGCTGAATAAGGTGAGGCGTTTAATTCTAATCCATCACAGTATATGTAGATAACCATAATAAAATAGTCAACCAATTTTCCCTAAACACACTTAAATAACATCAAATAAATATTCTTATAGTTCAAAGGGGCAAAGTCTGGCAAGGACCACTAGTATATAAGCATACGAAATCATAAAATTGAAATATAATAGACATATAATATCGTATTTACTAGTTCCATTGGAAATCAATTAGGCTACATCTTTAATGTCCCAGAATGAACAGTACAATAGAAATGGTATATTTTGATATTAAATTTCTTTTTCCTAAAATAGATTTTTCCTAAATGCCCACAAAGTGGGGAATGGAAATGTCTTATTGGGAACGGAGTGTCTTAACATTGAGTTCTCTCCGTCTACCCTGATGTATGCGGGGGTAACAGCCAATTACAGTTTGTTGTTTAAATTGTCAGGCACTTCTGATATTCCTTCTGTTCCTGTTTTGTCACACATAGATGGTCTCTTCAATAATTCATTGTTAGAAGCCGCCTGGCAAATGGACAGCATAATAAGTTGACAATGTCCGCTCACATAGTGTACTGTCTCTAAATTAATAATTTGATATTCCATATTTAATGGAGGATATTTATATTTGATTTCTTTCTGTATTTATATTATAATAATTGCTTATATTAATTATAGTTATGTATATGGGGTTTGGTTCTTTAAATGATTTTTTTTATTTTCTTTTGAAATATAGAGCTTGGATTCTAGTTTTATTAAAATACTAGCGGACGCGCGCAGCTTCCCTTGCCTAGTTAAGGGTGAATTCTAGAAAACCCTGAAACATATGTTTAATTATATTCGTTTAAGAGTCTGAATTTCAAATTTTATGAAAATTGGTGACGATTTAAAAAAAACCTATACAAATTTTCAACCCCTTATTTGCACCCTTAGGGGGAGAATTCTAGAAAACGATGAAACACGTGTTCAATTAAATACTTTTAAAAATCTAAATTTCAAATTTTATAAAAATCGGTGCCGATTTAAAAAATTTTCCATACAAACTTTCAACCCCTATTTCAACCCTTTAGGGTTAAAAATTTTCAAAATCCCTTCTTAGTGGATGTCCAGATTACGAAAGTAAACATCTGTCCAAAGTTCACGTTTCTACGCACAGCGGTTACGGCTGTGCGTGCGTCTTACCTCAGTCAGTGAGGACAAGTCCTTTTATATATATAGATTTTGAAAGATTTGATGAAATGTGTGAGACAATACAGAATAAACATAAGTAATTATGAAAACTTCATGGCGTATATATGTGTCCAGGGAAACCGCCAAACTAACAGACAATATATTTTATGTACAAAAAAACATTTTTTTTCTTTTTTTTAATCGACTTTAAAAAAAAGGAGGTTCTCAATTCGTCGGAATCTTTGTTTCGGTACAACTTTTTTAGTATAACCAATCAAAAGTGGATTTCTCTATTTCTATTATGACTAAGTTTATTTTATTTTAAATGATATTTAATGGATTTCAAAACAAACAAAAACATGTAATATTAATGTGTATAAAATGCTTAAAAGCTTCCAAGCATTAATAAAAAGTTCGTTAAAGTTCATTATAGTATCATCTTGAACTAATATTAGGATAACTATGTGTATATATACTGAAAATACCAGTCGTAGCGCAACGACACAAGGTGAGTAAACGTGAAAGGTTGTAGGTTCAATTTCCACCCGAGGAAAGGAAATATTTAATATTTTAATTTCTTCGGTCTGGTGTCGAGGTAAAGCGCGGCGTTGAGTTCCACTACTCAAAACGCATTGCCTCCAGAATTCGACGTAAAATAGAAAACGGATTGTCTTAACTCTAGGTTCCCTCTGCCTACTCTGCTGTGCGCGTGAACCTGAAAAATAAGAAAATAAATATGTATATGTAAAATATTGTAAGTATGACTTGTAAAATAACCGTATAAACAATTTCCCTGGTTCTCGCTTACACTACTTGGCACTTCCTTTGCTCTTTGCATAACACTCGCTACCGTGAGTGCTGTTATGTACGACCTTAGACTAAATATTTGAAGAAATATCATCAGTAGTATATAAAATGTGTATTTTGCTTAATGTATTCTTTATATTTAATAATATGTAAAGAGGTTCTTGCAAACTTGTTAACAAGAAAGAAACAAGAACCTATATATTCTTTTTTGTAAATTGTTTTTAGCAAGAAATAAAAGGCTTTTTTATTTTTATTTTATTTATTTATACGTAAGAGAGGTAGACCATGGTTGATCGTCGAAAACACAATATGAAAGATACTGGTGGAAGTTCCCGTAAAAAGCATGAGGTTCCTCAGAGGGCAAGTATGAAGAAGAAATAAATTATATAAATCAATGACATTTCTAATAGTTTTTCATTCAAAATATAAAACTATATGATGCACTTATACTACTTTTAAAGCATTATTGTACCTTATAAGAACAGCTTCATGAGATTTCTAATACATTCGCAACTAAACTAATTTAGTATTTGTATTACTCCTTGTGGAAAATATCAAGATTTCAATTGAGATACTGAAAATATATGAGGCGGTCGTGGCATAGCGTCTGACTGGTAATCACGACAGATGTGGGTTCGAATCCCATTCGGGCGAATGGATTATTTTCGTTTACTCTCTCTTGTACTTAGATAGTTGAATTCGACACTCACACATCATCTCTTGAAAGTTTGGCGGAAAGTGGAGAAAGCAACAACACTAGGCTTCTTCTCTCTGTTAAATAAATAATAATTAAAATGGTTGAACATAAGCAAAAAGGATGTAAATAGAGGCATTTTGTTAAGAAGCGTTTGAGATATCTATATTATTATATAAAAGGACTTGTCCTCACTGACTGAGGTAAGACGCACGCACAGCCGTAACCGCTGTGCGTAGAAACCTGGAATTTAAGAAGGGATTTTGAAAAATTTTAACCCTAAAGGGCCGAAATAGGGGTTGAGAGTTTGTATGGGAAAAAAAATTATCTGCACCGATTTTTATAAAATGGTAAATTCAGACTTAAAAGTATTTAATTGAACGTCGTCGTCATGTTTCACGGTTTTTTAGAATTTACCTCCTAAGGGTGCCAATAAGGGGTTGGTTTGTATGGAAAAATCTTTAAATCGCCACCGGTTTTTTATAAAATTTGAAATTTAGGCTCCTTAAAATATTTCATTGAACACGTGTTTCATGGTTTAATAGAATTCACCCCTAAATAAGCAAGCGAAGCTGCGGGCGACCGCTAGTTAAATATAAATGTTTAATATAAAAATATTTATAAGATTGTCATCCGTGTCGTATCAAATATATCCAATAAATTATAACACACAATCGGCAATGCGTGAATAAAATTTTCATATCATGACACACAGGAAAATTCGATTTCGAAATAGACGGCACGAATCAACAGAGGAATGACTATAGTCTATTTAGGTATAGGTAACACGATTAATTCATGCTTTATGCTGCATATTATGTTATCGCAAAGTAGGCAGAGAGAGAGAGAGAACCTAGTGTTAAAACACTCCGTTTTTAATTTTCTGTAGAAATAAAGATATGCTGCTCTTTTTCTTCAAACAGTAAGGAAATTGTTCCCTTAGACACCCCACTGCCACACGATGGCCGATGTTTAGCGATTTTCAATGGTTCAACAGATAATTGGGAATTCGTGATTTTTTGGGAAAACTTGCATTCTTGAAGGAAATTGGCTGATTCAATAAAGTCCAATAATAGGACTTTAGTATCACACAATAATTTATTACTATCGGTTTATACATCTTAGAAAGAACATCAAAATAAAAATAGTTTTTTTAAATACTAAATTATAACAAAAACTTTCTTCAGGGGCTGTGCAAAAAAAATTACTAGTGATTTTTTAGTAAGTGTTTAGTAGATTAAAAACAAATATCTTTCCCCTAAAAAGCTGTTACAATATCCAATTTAAATCATAATTAGTCATTAAATAAAAGAAAAGTTAAAACACCAATCTTATCGAGAACGCTATCGAATTCTGAGAACTTACAAAAAACAACCTCCAATTGTATATAATCGAATAGATCTCATACAAATTACAACATAAAAATGTTAGAACAATTATGTAAGTAATTACCAAAGCAGCTAATGGCACCTGCCTGGTACCTGCCTGGTACCTAGCCGTGACTAATTCCTTAAGAGCGTGTGTCGCATATAAAGGGAATTAGGCCCAGAGTACAGAATGACGTATAATTTTCTTTGTCGCCTCAGTTATTCTATTTACTGTTAGAGGAACTAATTGTAGTGCTGCGAAATGTTATTTTAGAGAGATTAGTACATATTTGTTAGACAGTATTTGTTTTCAGTGAGAAAACTAAAATTATCTATATAGGTATATATATAACTAGCGGCACGCTCGCGGTTTCACCCGCGTGAACTATGTTATTATTAATTTCTGTCTCCATGACTACGTCCTAGTGACGTCTATGCAAAATTTGAGACTCCTAGCACTTGTAGTAATGAAGTTTCATACAAACTTTCGACCCCAAAAACAACCCCTTAGAAATCGAATATTGCAAATTCCCGTCTTAGCGAGCACCTACGTCCTATAAGTAACTCCTATGCACAATTCGAGATTCCTAGCACTTGTAGTTTCTGAGATTTCGTGATGAGTGAGTGACCTTTCGATTTTATATATATATAGATATAGATAACTATATAGTAAAGTGCATTAAACTGTGATTGTAAGTTAAAATCTGACTGAGAACAAAATATTCCGTTAATAGGCCGTCTTGGCGTAGTGGCACAAGGGTGTGACTATAACGCGACGGTTGTAGGTTCGATCCCCACTCGAGGAAGTGAAATATTTATTTACGTTTATATTTCCATTTCTTCGTGGTGTCGAGGCAAAGCGCGGTCTTGAGTTCTGCCACTCAACACGCAATGCTTCCAGAATTCAGCAGAAAACGGAGAACTGAGTGTCTTAACACTTGGTTCCCTCTAACTACCCTGCTGTGTGCGAGATACAGCGTGAAGCTGATTTATTTTATTTATTTATAACAAAATATTTAATGCGTGATTATTTAAATGAGTCGTCGTGATGGAAGGCAAGATGTTTATTTATGATTTAGTTAATTAAATAATAACTAAACCTTTCCCAGATAGCAATAGTAATACATCTACACTTGTAACGTAAAAAGATACCAGGAAAATAAAAAATAAACAAACTTGACACAGTCCCTCATACAAAATTTATATATATGAAATTAGCATATAAATCAGTTATCGAAGTTGACGTCAGGCGTTTAGCATTTCATATCGGTACGAATTTTAATTCAAATGAGCTTAAATTATGCACGTGCGATAAGTTACAATCGGAATTATACATTAGGGGTTATAAATATTATATTAATAAAGAGCCCGTCGTGGTGCAGAGGCACAAGCGTGCGACTGTAAACTCGAGTTATAGGTTCGATTCCCACTGGGAGGAATAAATGATTTCCAGGTTCCCTCTGCATACCCTGCTATCTGCGGTGTTGGTTGTGACGATTCGTACTCGAGATACTTAAGTATCTGTATTTTAATGAAAATACTTCATTCTCCCGCAAAATACGGCATTGGGTTCTGTCACCTATTACATTATCATGAATTCGGGTGGAAAGAGGGGAGGCAATGCCAAACTTTAGCACTATTCAGGACTAATTTTTTGTTAAGAAATTTTGTAAATAATTACTATTCTGGGGTGGGCACGGATCACCTGGCATGGCCTACGCCCATGTCAGAATGCCTTAACACTACCTACTGCTTAGTATAGCGTAAAACTGAAGAAAAATGTGTAAAGTGTGCACCTTCAAATTCAGCAAAAAATATTCTAAATATTCTAAAAAAAAATAAATAAAGGATTTGAACAGAATATGTACACAAAAATTAATAAATTATAATTAAATAGACTATCATGATATTTGAACTCGTTACCCTAACCCTGTTGTGGAAATCATATTAAGAATAAAATATTAGTTAATAAGACTTACGTGTTGGTCGATGGCCTCAAACGTCACGTCGCGCGTCGTAATTAGTAATTGATGCACTGAATTTTTCATTAGAAATCGAAGAATGGGCCAGGTGCACTTTTCTACTTGCATATTAAATCACTCGGACACGGCCCTAATGTTAATTTTATATTGTATAGCATGATGGGTTAAAAATAATAGTCGGGTAAATATAACTTCTATTATAGGAGATTTTATTAATATTTAAGTTTTGTTTGTTTGGTATGTGTTTTTAAAATAGACCCGAACGCAGCTACGCCCGCTTGAACTATACGAATATTTATTAAATATATTTATGAAATTATCGAGCTCATTTTAGGTGACGTTTTCTAACAACAAACTTTGCAAATTGTTGCTTAGCAACGGTCGTATGGCGACGGTTGTTTTTAACATGGCGGAATAAATTGCATGTCAAATTAATAAATATTTTAATATATTCGTATATATCGATAATATTACAAATAGGAGAAAAAAAGTATCCTATGTTCATCTCGAGACCCTCAAGTATCTCTATATGAGTATTTTATCACAATTAAATTAGCGGTTTGGCCCTGATTGCGTAAAAGACAGACAGACAGACAGACAGAGTTACTTTCGAATTTATAATATGGGTATGGATGGATTTATAAGTAAAAAAAATGTTATCAATATTTTTTTTTACTTATAAGCCGAATGTAATAAAACACTAATTGTTAAGGATAGCTCGCCAGGATCCGATAGGGAAAACTGCATTTAATCGTTAAAGGCGTTTCTGAAAATATCGTCAGGTAATAATGATCGATCGATTGAATGCAATTTTCAAATGCAGAAACAAACAGACATTTTTCTTAAATTATTGTATTCAATTCCATTACATCGACAAATGCCCCCAATAATATTCTAAAATATCTTCCACTGACAGACGATCAGTTACAATTTTAGTTCTTTTTATTTGTATTTTTAAAAATGTTTAATATTTTTTTATCTGTTTTATTTTTTCATTTCTTTATTCATATATATTTTTTTTATATTTTTCTTTTTTGTACATTTGCATTTAGAAGTTTTATGTAACTATTCTTCAGGTTTTTATTTTTTTTATTTTCCATATTTATCGTATAGCTTCACTGTAGATTATGTTAACAGTTGTTTTTGTAGGTGATCACAAAATATATTAATTTTTCGGAGATCCTTCCAAGTGAGATATGTTTTGTTCAGATTAGCATTTTTCAATTCGTAAAATCTTATCAATGGAATGTTCGATTTTGATAATTCAAAGAGCAAACTGCAGGTATTGAAAGAACTCAAAGATTAAAACTTCAATATAATAACTATCAATAGTTTTTATTTTTAAAATGAATGGTCATAATAAACAAGAAACTTAATGTAACTTAAGGTTAATAACTCTTCCGTAATACTCGTATAATATTTATAAGGTAGCAATATGCCAATTTATAATGCAACGACGATAGCACACCTGGCTGTCATATCGATTTCTGTTTAACGTTTCTATCAAACTCTAGTTCTACATAAAGTAGTTTTAAACCCAGAAGTTAAATGTTAACTTTAAATACGTATATGTCATATTTTTAGAGTACCGTACCTCAAAAGAAAAATCTCTAATAAGATTAATTATAATTTTTGTGCCAATAAATAAAAAAAATATAATGGCGCTGTAGGCATTTTGGAGCAACATTTGCAAGTTAATAAGTAAAGATTGAGCTCAAAGAATTCACCCGAACACAAATACATACATTGCAAGTTAAATGAAAGCTTTTAAAAACACCACACTCATAAAAAGATACGATGTATATACATATATAGATTTTATATAACCCTTTTTATGTGTAATGCTTATTATTTTGAAAAAGCCAACTGACCTTAAAAAATATTAATTTGCTTACAACTGTGACCAGATCTTTTTTTTTTTTAGGACTATTTAATTTTCATATGTTATCAAAAAATATAAGACTATTAGGTACTACGTCATATCAATAATCGTCTGCTTTTCAAAGTAGTCGTTAGTGTCAATCATTTATATATTTTGTATTTCCATATGTAATTTCACTAACCTCATTGACATACACTGTACTAAAATTTATTTATAAAGGTTGTTATTTAATTGTTATATAATGCATTTATTTTGTTAGCTAGTAAATATTGTATTATATGGTTTATAAATAAAAAGCTCCATTGCTAAAAACTCAACTTGCTTCTCGTGCTGTATTAAAAAAAACTGAAGTCTTCTTAGGCATCCTGGCGAGGGCTAAGCCAGTGGTAATCGAAGAAAAACACCATGAGGTTTTCGTGAGTAGTATCGACGGTCTGCATCTGCCAATCTATTAATTCCAAGTCTCAAATAACCCGCTCGGATGCGTCACAAATCAAACGTTTAGGCCAATCGTGCCTCTCTATCGCTTGTTCCACACTCTCGCTCTTCCTCAGACGGGAGAATTAAAAAATCCGTGATAATTAAAAATAAAGAAAGAAAAAAATCAAAGTAAAGAAAGAAAAAATAGGAAAAAATAAAGTTACTAACTACTACTATAATTAAGGAACTATAATTAAGTCACCCTCACATACCTTTTTAATGCAATTTAAAGACTCGGCAACTTAATTACATGTATCACAAAATCAAATTGCACTTTTTGTTATAAATTGGTCAAGGTGATTAGCAAAGATAACAAAAATAATTTAATTTTATATAAAAGTTAAGATTATACGGAGTTTAACAAAAAATGAAGTAAAGGTGAAGTATGAAGCAAATTTCAATCAAATACATTTTTTATATAAAATGTCTAAACTGTCTGTCCCTTCAATTAAGTAAAAGATCTATGAAAAATTACAACGCGATGATTGCTCTGATTCATAATATGCGCCCTAAATTAAAGAGTACATATAATTGAAAGAGATTTAATCCATCGCAAATTGTCAACATCAATCAGAACCTTGTATACCCATAGGAGCTCCATGGACGTCGTCTATGCCCTTCAAAAGATATACTTTGGTATATACTCTTCGAAAAAAGTAATACACTCGCCCCTGACAATGTTTGAGGGACTCCCCAGGTCGATTAAACGCTCAACGTGCTCCAAGCTCATTGCTCTTCCACACAGCGATCAGAAGTAGCAAGCACTACAAGCCTACGTCAGTACTCGCAGCCCCTGGAAAGATTTATAGGCCCTTCATCAACTATTCTTGTGTATATATATATCCATATCAATCTTGAGGAGTTTTACGGAGTTTCTTGCTGTGTAAAAAGCCTGAGCTTTCACACTTATGCGGGATATATAGTCTCATTACTCTGTAATTAGCGCGCGGATGGTGCATTCGGTATGTGGTCAGCAATTCATTAGACTCTCTAATTTAGTCTGTGTCCATCTTATAATGTCAAAATTATAAGCTAGAAGCGGCATAACCCAACTGTTAAAACCACCTTGTAAAAGGCTGCCAAACACTTTTTTCAGGAGACCGAAGAAACGCGATTGCTTTATGATCTGCTCATCAATAATTGGGTAATGAACATTCAAACATTCTGAGTTCATTTTTATTAATAGATTGAAATTATTGGGTGAAATTTTTAAAAAAATATATTTTTAAAGCTTTAAAATAATGCTTACCCTAATAATCAAATATAACATACAATAATCTGCATACAATAATCATACTACGTTCATATTCTGAACAGTGTTGACGTTGAAAATGTTTTTAATCTTACTATTCCTAACAGTTTTGGTATATTTTATATTTCGAACTGTAACTAAAAATCACGATTATTGGAAAAACAGAAATGTTCCGTACTTAAAACCTAGTTTATTTTTTGGAAATTACGGTGACTATATTTTATTAAAGAAATATTTGCCCCAAGTCGCTAGTGAAATATGTCAGAAATATCCAAAGGAGCCTTACATTGGAAGTTTTTATGGCACAGAACCTGCCCTTATAGTCCAAGATCCAAATATACTGAGGCTTGTGCTGTCTAAGGACTTCGTGTACTTCAGCGGACGAGAGGCCACTGATTATGCTCATAGCGAAACAATTACAAAAAACATAGTTTTCAATGGTGGTGGCGAATGGAAAGCCTTGCGACAAACACTCACTCCGCTTTTTACTGTTACAAAGGTTAGAGACATGTTTTCATTGCTATATGAGTGCACTAAAGAGTTTGATGAATATCTTGAAAATCTAGTACAATCGAAAGTGAAAATTGACATGAAATCATTGATGGCACGATACACTATGAGATGTATTGTGACATGCACTTACGATGTTAATACTCACACTTTGGAAAACAACGTAAAAGACAATCCTTTTGTTACAATCGGTGAAAAGATCTTTGATGTATCCATCAAAAGGAGTTTGAAGCTAATATTCCGCACTATATGGCCATCTTTGTTTTACAGCTTAGGGTTGGCAATGTTTGATAAACAAATACCTATATTTTTTAACAAAATGTTTAAAGACGCTTATGACAATCGACTGGCAAATGGATCTACTAGAAGTGATGTTATTGATCACTTTTTAAAATTAAAGGAGAAAAAATATCTAATTTGTGATACCTTTAACAATTTGAAGCTTGAGAAGAAAATTACAAAGATAGAAGTTAACAACGATTTTTTTGGCTATCAATCCTTTTCATTATTTGCTGCAGGCTACGAAACAACCTCAGCTACTATGTCTTTCTTATTATATGAACTAGCGAAAAACAAGCACGCCCAGGATAGATTGATAGAAGAAACAGATGCTTATTTCCTTAAGCAAAATGGTGTTATCGAATATGATTGTGTGAATGAACTACCATATCTCGATGCCTGTATTCATGAAACGCTTCGTTTATATCCTGTACAAGGTCTTCTAACTCGGGAAGTTATGGGGAAGTACACACTACCTACAGGGCTAACATTGCAGAAAGGTGATCGTATACACATACCCGTGTATCATTTACATAGAAATCCTGAAGTCTTTTCCGAACCAGAAGTATTCCGTCCAGAACGATTTTACGGAGAAGAAAGAAAAAAGATCAATCCATATTCTTACTTGCCCTATGGAAGAGGTCCTAGAATGTGTCTCGGTAAGAATGTGTTCTTGTATTTTCTAATGTGTATTCCTACATAAAGTTAAGCAAATCGAAGTTACATAAAACTTAAAAATAAACATATAATAAGATAAACATTTTTAAAACGTAATTACGTCATATAAATGTAATAAAACAACTTTGATAACTTTTTTTACACACAACTTGTGTAAACGATTTCTGTAGAATTAATTAGACTTTAAGTTATACCCGCGTGCAGTAGCAAGGTAGGGAGAGAGAACATATATCTTCTTCTTCCTCTATTTTCGGGACTTTTTTACATATTGAGAGGCAGAAGCGTGGAACTTTCATAATAAAAAGAACTACATGTTTTTGAAACTCAATTTCTTTTATTACAGGCATTAAGTTTGCAAAAATAGCGATAAATGCTGGAATTTTAACAATACTGAAAAGACATAAACTTGAGTTATCTGAAGAGACGCCTTTAAAACTGGACTTCAAAGCCGCCGGATTCGTCACACATTGCACTAATAAAATATATATAAAATTCATAGATAGGAATTTTTAAATATTTAATAAATTTAAAGCTGCTTAAATTGCTTATACGAGTATACCATACCTACAACTATTCTATATATACGACTAAGGGTCTACAATGATATAAAAAATATATACACGTATAAAAATATACTGTTATATTATAAGAAGAATTGTCTCAAAAATAAATTCTTACAAACTAGATAGTAATAAATATTTCTATACTTGTAAATATATTTCTTAAAAAAAACGCCTAAAATAAAATGTCCGCAAATAAACAGAAAACAGCAATAATTTCTAAACACAATTGAATAAACACCCATCTTCATATATTGATTAAGACCAAGCTTTGTGAGAAGAAAATAAAGCAGTAGCTTCTTTAGGGTTAGGGGACTTATTTATTAGGATTATGACTCTTCTGCAGTGGCAGTCATAGCGATCGTCCTGCTAGTCATCGAGGGCAAGTCAGCGGGTGCCCTAGGAGAAACCTCAAGGCATCCTAAAGACGACGGTGGCCCGCTTTAGGTACACCTTCACGAAGGCGTCGTAGTGGCATGCGTTTGCGATCCTGTAGCGCCTCACATGGGTGGAGAGTTGCCATTTGAATCTAATGGAAGAGAGCCCAAAAATAGTCAGGCTGTGTTTGACGAGTCCCACAGTATCATCCATCAGTAGGACACATTTGTCTTGCCCACGGATAATCCTACGTAAAAGCATTTCCCAGTAATAAAGAAGGAGTACTGATCCGCAGTCTAAATTTCGGTACAATTTTTAGTAACAAGGCATGTCATATTACAATGCGAGGATTATGAAATCAAATCAAATGAAGTTACGAATTTGTTAGTTAATTACAAGATTGCAATAGGAATATTATTAAATACGAACATTAACATTAACGATCATTAACATTAACGAAAATGTACAGTGAGTTCTTTTAATTAACTTTAAAAAAGTAGGAGTTAAATATAAATGCCAAATATATTTAAAACTGGTCACTTTTCTTGTCTGTATTTTATTGGGCAAAATATATATAATAATAACAATAATAAATATTTTTTTCGCCTGTGACAACGCCTGTGACGAGCGTTATACAAGAAGTTCACACACAAGAACTTTTTTATAATATAGATTTTATATAAACATGTGCAAATTGCACATGTTTTTTATTAATTTCAACGAACCAACCGACCTTGACGAATTAATATTTAATTTGCAACTCTTACGACCAAATCTTTTGCTTGTTACGAATTTGTGTATATATAAATATATATTATAATTTATCATAAAGTGTAAATCCTTATCCTAAAAAAAATAATATAAATTGCCATTTTTTTTTTCAAAGTAGGTAGTCGTTATAGTTCACCACTTACATTTTGATAAAATATACTTTTTTCATACTTAAATAAGCAAAACCTGTGATCATAAACCTTCTCCTTTTATATATAATATATAAAAAAGGAGAAGTTCCGAATGACTGAGGAAAGACGCACGCAATTACATTTCTATGCAATATGCAATTTGTTATTGACAAAGGATTTAGACGGAAAACCTGTTTTGACGATTATTTTCAAAAAGTGAGATTAAAAAAAATAAAAATTATTATTATTACGCTCTAAAATTATGGCCACCCTAATAATCAAACATTATACGAAATGATAATATGCTTCCTTTAATTATACTTCGCAAATATTTTGAACTGTGTTGACGTTAAAAATGTATCTAGTTTTGTTTCTCTTGATAATTTTGATATATTTTGTGTTCAGAATCATAACTAAAAACCACGATTATTGGAAAAAGAGAAATGTGCCGTTCGTGAAACCTAGTTTATTTTTTGGTAATTACAGTGAATATATTTTACTGAAGAAATACTTGGCTCAGGTCACTAGGGAAATATGTCAGAAATTTCCGAAGGAGCCTTACATTGGAAGTTTTTATGGCACAGAACCCGCCCTTATAGTCCAAGATCCAAATATATTGAAGCTTGTGCTATCTACGGACTTCGCATACTTCAGTGGGCGAGAAATCACCGATTATTCTCATAGTGAAGCTCTTACAAGAAATATATTTTTTAATGGTGGTGGAGAATGGAAAGTTTCTCGACAAGTACTAAGTCCACTTTTTACTGTTACAAAGGTTAGAGACATGTTTCCATTGATAAAGGAGTGTACTAAAGAGTTTGAGGAATATCTTGAAGGTCTAGTACAATCGAAAAAGAAAATTGAAGTAGAATCATTGATGGCACGATACACTATGAGATGTATTATGACATGCACTTACGATGTTAACGCTCACACGTTAGAACACAATGTAAAAGACAATCCTTTTGTTACAATTGGTGAAAAGATCTTCGATGTATCGATCAAAAGAAGTTTGAAACTAATATTTCGTGCTATGTGGCCATCTTTATTTTACGGCTTAGGGTTTGCAATGTTTGATGAACAAGTATCTGTGTTTTTTAACAAAATGTTTAAAGAAGCTTATGACAAACGACTGGCAAGTGGTTCTACTAGAAGTGATGTTATTGATCACTTTTTAAAATTGAAGGAGAAAAAATACTTGATTTGCGATACTTTTAGCAATTTGAAGCTTGAGAAAAAAATTACTAAGGTAGAAGCAAATAATGAATTATTTGGCTGTCAATCGCTTTCATTATTTGCTGCAGGCTACGAAACAACCTCAGCTACTATGACTTTCTTATTATATGAACTAGCGAAAAACAAGCATGCCCAGGATAGATTGATAGAAGAAATAGACGCTTATTTGCTTAAAGAAAATGGTGTTATCGAATATGATTGTGTGAATGAACTGCCATATCTGGAAGCCTGTATTCAAGAAACTCTTCGTTTATATCCAGTACTAGGTCTGCTAACTCGGGAAGCTATGGGGAAGTACACATTACCTACAGGGTTAACATTACAGAAAGGTGATCGTATACACATACCCGTCTATCATTTACACAGAAATCCTGAAATCTTTCCAGAACCAGAGTTATTCCGTCCAGAACGATTTTACGGAGAAGAGAGGAAGAAGATAAATCCATTTTCTTACTTGCCCTATGGAAACGGACCTAGAATGTGTCTTGGTAAGAATGTGTACTTAATATTTTTTATACATAAATTTAAAAACATGTATAACTGACGTAAATATTAACGATTTTTAAGATTCAAGTTATATTAACATTTTTAATAAAATAATTGAGTTATACATGTCTAACAAAACTATGTTTTGTATAACTTTTTATAAGATAAAAACTTCAAGGTTGCACGTTGCAAGTGGAACATTTTAAACAAATGATTATTAGCTGCTTATTTGATAAAAATTTTATGAGATTCAGTTGGCTAAGCGTGTATAAGAAACTGGATTTTTGTGGATTCGAATGAACTTGACTTTGTATTCCATCAAATGTTGACACTCGAATTCATTAGGATATGCAGAGCGAACTTATAGATACAAGATAGTCCGTTCTCCGCTTTCGGGGCAGTTGACCAGTTGAATGATAGAAATTTGATTTTTATAAGAAAAAAAGAATTTTTTTTGAAACTTTTTTTTTTATTACAGGTATTAAGTTTGCAAAAATGCCAATTTATGCTGGAATTTTATCAGTATTCCGAAAATATAAGCTTGAATTGTCTGAAGAGACGCCGTTAAAACTGAACTTTGAAGCGGCTGGACTCGTCACGCACTGCATGGATAAAATATATATAAAATTTTTGTATCGGAACTCGTAAAACATATTATATTAAATATTTAATAATTTTTAAATTGCTTACAAAAGGATTTACCTACAACGATTATATTGTACGTATAACTAACGATTTATAACGATATACAAAATCTATAAAAATATATAGTTATATATACAAATATACAGCGTTAGTTAATGTTTTTAACAGAAAACGATCTAATAGGTACTGCAAAAAAGAAATCTGTTAGTTTTGACGAACTCTCTGGTGGTTGGGTGCGAGACGCATCGTGAGTCAAAGAAGGGCACTTAGAGCAGTATTTGGCAATTGTGACCAGAGTATAGGTTCTAAGGGGTCCTTTTAAATACGCATTAACGCTCTCCTCCGGTGTCTGAGCTCTCTATCTAATTTTACAATGTATGTATACATTTTTTTATGTTTATCATATAAATATAAATTTAAATATAAATTCTAGTAAAATTACGAAATATTTTTTCTGTATATATCTTAAAATAAGTATAATAAAAAATATATATTTCCATATAAATTATTATTATTATGATCATATTTTTATGTAAATATTTCTTCAAGAACAGCTTTTTAGTAGTCCCTAATACCTACACTCCTTTTTTTTAGAGTGTCGTCGCGAAGAAACTGACTTGAATTAATATTTTTTTGTTCGCATAAAATTTTGAACTGAGAACAATTTTAATCTGTATTAAATAGTAAAGCTGACGAACGTATTTTTTAAGATAAGGACTAATATAAAACAAAAAAAAGAGTTTCGAAAACAAACATAATATTTTCATTGATATTTCGAACATAAAAGTAACTACAGTGAGTGAACCGTCTGAGATAGGGATATGCTATCACGGACTTTTTTCTAGTATTATTATAGATCTACAATAATCTGGTACATTATGATAATTACATCTGCTGGTTTAGGCGGCGCACGCGACTATAGCTTCCAGAAGGTTAGGTTATTTACGCCCTTAGCAACAATAATTGTTGTGTTTCAGTCAATTTACAAAAAAACTTTATAAATTATATACTAAAACCTTCCTTGGGAATCATTCTATCTATTGTTGAAAAAGGCATGAAAATCCGTATAGTAGTTTTATATGTTTATCACGAACAGACTGACATACAGATGCGGTGGAGGACTTTGTATTATAATACGTATAACGAACCAGCCGACCTTGAGGAGTTATTCACATTTGTACAATTCTTACGACCAAATCTTTTGTGTTTTATTATATTTCCTTACTTAAATAAACTAACCCTGTGGTCATAAACAATAAACATATTCATAATAATTGTAAACTTCATTTCCAAAAAACTTTCTTATATAATACAAAGATACACCACCTCAATTGCATCTATCGGAAAATTAAATGGCATTGGTGATGAATGTCTTGATGGAATATGCAATTAGATTTTCACGTAGGACAGAAAAACTGTTGGAACGATCATCATCATTGAAAAGTGAGATAACAAACATAATAATTCTTACACTCTAAACTTATGGCCACCCTAATAAGCAAATATTATAATATGATAATTCACATTGTTTAAAAATTATTCTTCTTTTAAATTGTGAACTGTGTTGACGTTGAAAATGTATTTAGTTTTACTGCTACTAATAGTTTTGTTATATTTTGTGTATCGAACTGTATCTAAAAATGACGATTATTGGAAAAAGAGAAATGTTCCCTACTTAAAACCTACCTTAATGTTTGGTAATTACAAGGAATATATTTTACTAAAGAAATATTTGGCTCAAGTCACAAGTGAAATATGTCAGAAATTTCCAAAGGAGCCTTACATTGGAAGTTTTTATGGCACAGAACCTGCCCTCATAGTCCAAGATCCAAATATATTGAGGCTTGTGCTATCTAAGGACTTCGCGTTCTTCAGCGGGCGAGAGGCCACTGATTATGCCCATAGTGAAACTCTAACAAAAAATATTTTTTTCAATGGTGGTGGCGAATGGAAAGCTTTGCGACAAACATTAACACCGCTTTTTACTCTTACAAAAGTTAGAGACATGTTTCCATTGATTAACGAGTGTACCAAAGAGTTTGATGAATATCTTGATGTTCTAGTACAATCGAAACAGAAAATTGAAGTAGAATCGTTGATGGCACGATACACTATGAGATGTGTTATGACATGCACTTACGATGTTAACGCTCACACTTTAGAACACAACGTAAAACACAATTGGTGAAAAGATCTTTGACGTATCGATCAAAAGGAGTTTGAAACTCATATTTCGCGCTATGTGGCCATCTTTATTTTACGGCTTAGGGCTTGCAATGTTTGATGAACAAATACCTATGTTTTTTAATAAAATATTCAAAGAAGCTTATGACAATCGATTGGCAAGTGGCTCTACTAGAAGTGATGTTGTTGACCACTTTTTAAAATTGAAGGAGAAAAAATATCTAATTTGCGACACCTTTAGCAATTTGAAGCTTGAGAACAAAATTACAAAGATAGAAGTTACCAACGATTTATTTGGCTATCAATCGCTTTCATTATTTGCTGCGGGCTATGAAACAACATCAGCGACTATATCATTCTTATTATATGAACTAGCGAAAAACAAGCACGCCCAGGATAGATTGATACAAGAAATAGATGATTATTTTCTTAAACAAAACGGTGTTATCGAATATGATTGTGTCAATGAACTGCCATACCTCGAGGCCTGTATTCATGAAACTCTTCGTTTATATCCAGTACTAGGTCTGCTAACTCGGGAAGTTATGGGGAAGTACACATTACCAACAGGGCTCACATTAGAGAAAGGTGATCGTATACACATACCCGTGTATCATTTACACAAAAATCCTGAAGTCTTCCCAGAACCAGAATTATTCCGTCCAGAACGATTTTATGGAGAAGAGAGGAAAAAGATCAATCCATTTTCTTACTTGCCCTATGGAAACGGGCCTAGAATATGTCTTGGTAAGAATGTAAACTTATTTTTTTTAATATTGCCCTATGCATAGAGTTAAGCAAATCACTTCTATAACTTACATAAATGTTAAAGATTTTAAGATTTAAATTATATAAACATTTTTAATTAGATAATATATGACTAATAAGTCTAATAAAACTACGTGTTGTATATTGTTTTTATGTATTACTATGATATAAAACTCCAAGGTTGCATGTTCACATGTGGAAAATTTAAGCAAATGATTATTTGATCTATTAGGTGCTTTTTATGAGATATATGTGAACGTTATTTTTGTGGATTCTGATGAACCTGAATTCCGAGAAAAATCTGAGAAAGGTTAAGCCTTAGTGTCCCTAATGTAGTCTACATTAGGGAAGGTAGAGAGAGCATATAGATATAAGACATTCCGATCTCTGCTTTCGGGGCAGTTGATAAGTTGATTGGCAGAAATTTGGCTTTCACAATAAAAGAACCAAACTTTTTTGAAACCTTATATTTTTTATTACAGGTATTAAATTTGCAAAAATGCCGATGAATGCTGGAATTTTAACAATATTCCGAAAATATAAACTTGAATTGTGTGAAGAGACGCCGTTAAAACTGAACTTTGAAGCTGCCGGACTCGTCACGCACTGCACAGATAAAATATATATAAAATTTGTAGATCGGAACTCTTAAAATATATAAACTATTTAAAAAAAATTAAACTGCTTAAATTGCTTAGATAAAGGCCTTAGTAAAAATAAACTATTATTATAAGAAAATAAACTATTGTTTAATATACTATTAAAACTAAACTATTATATTGTAGGTATGACTAAGGACTTGTAATGATATAAAAAATCTTTATTAAATATATAGTTAAGCATTACTCAATGTTTTTATCACTAAATGATGGAAAACGTACTGCAAAGAAGAGATGTAGGTCTAAAGAGCTTCTTTTAAATACACATTAAAACTAATTTTTACCTAATTTTACAATGTATGTATAATATATAAATATGGAATTAAATATAAATTCTAGTAATGTTACCAAAATACTTTTCCCATATATATTCTAAAATAAGTACAATAATAAAATAATATTTCCATATAAATTATTATTGTCATATTTTTCCTTGACTACAGATATTTGTTCGAGAAATTCTTTTTAATAGTACCTAACACCTACGCAGCTCTTTTTTAATATAAGAAAACCGCCAGATGAATCGGAACTTAAGCAGGTCATGTGGGACTCAAGGGACTAAAACCTCATGGTGCTCCTTTTTAACAGCAAACAGGCCAGGGCTACGGGAGCCAAGGGATTCTTCCATAACCACGGCACGTTGCGGAGACAAGGCTGGTGGACAAGGGTTACTACAAGGTACTAGACATGAGACCTATTCACAATATCAGGTTTTGAAACCAAAGATCCGCTTTAAAATACGGCGCCCTGGTACGCGCAGGCTGATATAAGTTGGGTTGCTGCCGCCTTCTTCTTTTGCTTGCGAACCACTACATTCCTTCCTTCGTTCACATTGGTCAGAGCATCCTCATCCGGCCGGTTCCACTGGCTGTGTTAACGGTCTTCCTCAGTGACCTTTTATAAAATAAAAATAAAAACTCCATATACTAATATATTTAAATATTAATAGCTTTCCTTTTTTCTTAAGACTAAATGAATAATAATTATAAAAGATGTTTAATTTCTTTGAAAATGTTCATGTTTCTACGTACAACGAGATTTTAAAATCATTTATAACCAGTGCCTGACGTAGAATAAAATATTATGAACTATGAAGTAAATCTTATAATCCGTGATATAAATTAATTTTTCTCGAGCTTTATCATTAGTTTCTTAATTTTAATAAAAAAAAATGTTTTTAGTCACTCTTTTATCCGACTTAAAAAATGAGCATCAATTTATTCATTTGCTTAGGGGCTATGATAGTACATACTGGAATATACTTTTTAGGGGGTCATTTTCTGCTGAATTAGGAGGCATTGCATATTCAGTGACGAAACTAAACGCCGCGCGTGCCTTTAATAAAAATATAGTAATTAATTCCAAAATATACAATCAGGATCGGCCTAATATCGTTGATACATATATAATAAACATTATGTAAATGGTGTCTACATAAATAAACATTAGGAATCCATCTCCATTCAGAAAAGGTCGACCGTTGGAATTTTAGATTATCTATACTAGTCTATACTAATATAATAAAGCGGAAGAGTTTGTTTGTTTGTTTGAACGCTAAGATCTCTGGATCTACTGGATCGATTTACTTTGTTTTTGTTTTGTATGAAAGCTGCATTCTTGAGAAGTGCTATAGGCTATATAACATTACATTACACATGTATACTAATAAATTAACATACTTTCTAATTTGACATGCTATTTATTCTGCCATGTTAATAACAACCGTCGCGTCGTTGCTAAGCACCGGTTTGCAAAGTTTCTTTGTTGTTTTAAGAAAACGTCACCTATATAAATGAACTTGATATTCATCCTTATAAAAATAAATATATTATATAATATTTAATAAATATTATATATTCTTATAGTTAAAGCAGGCGTAGCCGCGTCCGGGTCCACTAGTGTTCTAATAATCACACACGTTTTGTATATATTAATATACTGACTGATTTATAATTGCTTCATTATAGTATGAGATAACGTATATTATTACAGGAATGGAATTTAATGAAATAAATGTGCAGAAAGTAGCTTTACGCTTTCCCGCAGAGGGAAACCAGTATTAAGATACATTGTTGCCCACTCACAGATCTTTTTAAGATGTTGCGTGATAAGTGGCGTAACTCAACGCTACACTTTGTCTAGAAGTGTAGCATTTATTTATATATGTATAATGTAAGAAAAGAAAAGAGTATGAGGCCGTCTTGGCACAATGGCACATGCTTGTGACAGTAAACGCGATGATTGTGGGTTCGATTCCTACTCGGAGGAATGAATCATTATTTATTAATATTTCCATTTTCATTTCTTCGCTCTGCACACAACGAAAATCGGTGGAATACTAGGGAACGGAGGCTTATTCTGTTTTGTTTTTCCCACTGCCTACCCTACTATATGCGGGAAACACCGTGAACCTAAAAAAATATAATGTATATATATATACTTTTTCCATTCTGTAATTTAATAACTGGCAGACAACGCAACCACGTTGCGTACATATCTATATTTTGGCATGTAGGCTCTCACGGGAATTTAGGGGATTACTAAAAGAGGACTTCTAGAAGTTCTTACGAGATCCAATCGAAGTTGTCGGCTAAAACTCGGATAGTATAAAACGAATTATTGGTTTTATATTTAAGTTTTACTTGCGACGACTAACAATATTACTATATATAGGATATTTATTTATATTATTAGAATTTATTTTATTAAACAAAGCAGTAGTGGCGTAGAGGACAAACGTGTGACTGTACACTCGAGAGTTTGTGAGTTCGATCCCCACTCGATGAAATGAAACATTTAATATTATATTTTTCGCTTTACTAACGAGGAAAAGCGCGGCGTTGTGTTCCGCTCCTATAAAATAATCTCTAGAATTCGGCGAAAAAAGTAAGTATTTTTTTAGACCGAAACTAAAAACAACTATATGAGTAGATTGTTTTTTTTTCTTTTTTTTTTCATTTTCACACACCGACTGTAATGAACTAATCCTTTAATCACCTTCATGTTGTATACTTCACAGCAGGGCACACAGAGGGAACCTAGTGTTAAGATACTCTTTTCCTCATTTTCCGCCGAATTCTATACATATATGCCGTGTTTTTGCCTCGATACAAGAGCTAAGAAATGAAAATATAAATTTAAATAAATATTGAATTTGCTCGAATGGGAATTGAACCACAACCTGTAGCTTTTACAGTCATATAATAGTCCCCCTGTGATTTTTATTTTGTCATTATTCATGAATTAAATTATCAAAAGTAAATTTTGTGAAGTTATAAATGTAACATTATATCTTTTACTAGCGGACCCGGACGCG
This sequence comes from Heliconius melpomene melpomene, assembly GCA_000313835.2. Classification (NCBI taxonomy): domain Eukaryota; kingdom Metazoa; phylum Arthropoda; class Insecta; order Lepidoptera; family Nymphalidae; genus Heliconius; species Heliconius melpomene. Next base: position 360,719 of record HE670783.1, on the reverse strand, counting down.
GCTACGCCTGCTTGAAATATAAGAATATAATTTCTATAGAAATATAATTTCAATCTAGATGAAATGCTAAAAGTGACTATTATATTTATTTTCATAAGGATGAATATCAAAATGACGCGGTAACGAACGCGGTCGCGTAGCGACGACGGTTGTTATTAACATGGCAGAATAAATTGCATGTCAAATTAGAAAGCATTTTAATTAATTTGTTTATACGTGTAATGTAATATTATATAGCCTATGGCACTTCTGAAGAATGCAGCTTTCATACAAAACAAAAACAAAGTAAATCGATCCAGTAGATCCAGAGATCTTAGCGTTCAAACAAACAAACTCTTCCGCTTTATTATATTAGTATAGATTCCTAATAAAACCTATGATTTACGTTTACATACATAAAAAACTTCACTAAGCTTTCAGCTAGTAAAACTATGATTTATATGAAAGCCAGTAAAATGAAAAAGGTCTGGCTTCGAATGAAAGGAAATTAATCTACATTTTTGGACATATAAATTATTTACATCGTATTTTACTTGTTTAGAAACTGTTTTTAATGAAATAAAAATAAGAAAAAAGAGCATAACAAAAAGAAAAAAGAGCAGTACAGGCCCGCGCGACTTCGCCCGCTTGAACTGTAAACTGTAACAAATTTCATAATTCTAGGTTAACTGGAAGTACCCTGATGAATTTTGATTCCCTTGATAGTGTTGAAATACGCATTTTTTGCGATTATCCGGCCACTTCTTTTTTCTAAGTAAATATAGAAATGTTGTCATAATGTTAATATTTAATTTATAATTTCAACCCGATATCTCCAAGCGTTTCTGAGATAAAGGGTCTTGACAGACAGACGGACAACAAAATGATCTTATTAAGGTTCCTTTTTTCCTTAAAAAGGTACGGAACCCTAAAAACAAACTATACAATTAATATTTAAACCTCGTATACAAGACGAAAATTCAATTGACAATTGGAAAATCCTTCATCAAAATAACATCCATATTAATTGCAGAGACCTCACAAAAAAAGGTAAAATATTTTCATACAAAAAAAACAATTTTTGACATTTTAATTGCTATCTAAACTAACATGAAACCCACGTGTATGCAATTAACCTGACATCCTATGAAATACAAACAGAAATACATTCATATATATAATATATATAGAGAAATTAATAAAGGCACATTATCACAGGTATAGCCTGTACGTGCTTACCACAGCGGATTGGATGTGGAGCATTTGGATGTGTTCCAGGTGATACAGAATATCTAGTACTTCAAATCTAAGGCTTATATGTTGCAAGGGATAATAAAACTTATTTTTTAACAGAAAAGGATGAATATTGTGTATTTTTTTATATATTTTACTAAAATTATTAGCTTGACTGTACCGCGAATACCATTATTATAGAGTTAAGTGGGTAATATGCCAACGTCGGCAACTATGTGCTTGGGTGTTTTCTTTGGGTAAAGTTGCATTTTCAGCGACAAAGACGGTTAGTCCTGAATTAAGGAAATAACCCAGAATTTTCGGTTAGCACCAAATTTTATGGAAAGGTCAGGTTTTGTTGGGAAATTGAATGAGGAATTTGGAACGAGTATTTTGTAGAGATGATAAAATTGTTAATCTGCGTTTTTTACCTACTAAATTAGAACTATATTTAACGTGAGCGTCATCATAAATAATTTTGTAAATTGTATTTACTTAGCCAAAGGGAACCTATTATTAAAAAACGCTACCTGATTCCTCTCAATATTCTAAACCTTGTGTATTGACTGGCGGAACTTAACAGCGAGCCTTGTCTATTTACCAAGAAAAGAAATACCACTTAATTCCGTCGGAAATCGACCCCACAACCGTAACCCTTGAAATAAAAAGCATATAGAGAAAGCCTGTTTTTGTTCCACGTTCATAGACGAAGTTAAATTGAAACTTAATCTAACTCCCAAATACAATAAAAATTAATGAATAGCATCGGATTTCTTAAGTTATTCAATTAAAGTTGCACTATTCGTATATAGTAGTTCGCTGCATGCAATTTGTGAAGTCGACTTAGCTGCTAACTAAATTAAATGCGCACGTCTTCTCTAGGGGTGAAGTATAAGAGAAACGAAATTTAAACAAACAAAATTACTTGTGAAAAGATGTGTGGAGAACTATTCTTCATGGGAAGAAGGTATGGGTAAGAGACAATATTAAAAATTAGTAATATATGCTTTTTTTATTGAAAAGCGATTTTTTTCTATTTTTTTTTCTAATTTCATAATAGTGTGGGTATTTCGAAAAGGATAAAGCTAATTATTTTCACGTTTTCAATATAGTCATAGTACAATGCTAGGTCCAACAACTTAATACGTAACGTTTCGCATTTGAAAGCTGTCTTGATATTAGGTTCTGGGTGTATGTATATCCTGCAATATGAAGAGAAGGCTAGCTATTTTTTTTTTCAGGTTCATCCTGCATTCATGTAGCAGAGTAGACAGAGGGAGCCTAGTGTCACTTTCTTTCTGCCTAATTCTGGAGGCGTGTTGAGTGGCAGACACCTGAGCGTAGAAATGAAAATATTAAATATTCCATATCTTCGAGTGGGAATCGAACATACATCCTGTCGCGTTTACAGATGTAGGCGTATTCACACGGTTGTGTTCCTGCGCCAGCACTGGCCTCATCTGGCTATTTCTTTTCCTAAATTTAATTCGTTAAATATTTCACATTTCAATTGAAAAGATAATGCATTTTTTTAATAGTAAATATACATTTAATACAATTTTGCTGAAATTTTCCCGAACAATCCTTAAATATTTTTTATAAGAAACAACATTTATCATATTTATCTCTTTGAAGCTTGTATTCAATGAAGTGTGCGGAGATAAGCCGAAGGAAACTTACAGGTGAGTGAAAGAAAACATTTCTGAGTATATTTCTTAGAACATTCAAAGATATAAATAGAATAGTTTCTCAATAAAAATAAATAAATGATTATATTTTCCTATATGACATAAACGACCGTTGTGAGTTCGATTCCCACTCAAGAGAATGAATTATTTAAATTTTCCCCGTTCTGGTAACTAGTACTAATAATAACCCTGGTAACAAGACTTGCGCGGCGTTATGTTCCGCCGCATTTTGTATTTAATAGTGCAGTAATATTATTTCGTGGAATAGAAATTTTACATACGAGTATTTTTATTATAGTCACGGCGCAGTGGCCCAAAGTATGACTCTAGGCGCGATAGTTTGTGGGTTTTGGGAATTGGACCCCATCGAGATTTAATATTTTCATTTCTTCACTCTAGTGTCGATGCAAAGTGCAATCACCACTCAACACACAATGCCTTTAAAATTCGGCGGAAAATAGGGAACGGAGTGTCTCAACACTAGGTTCCCTGTGCCTACCCTGGTATGTGCAGGATCCAGAGAGAAGCTGAAAGAAAAAAAATAAAAAAGAAAATAAATAAAAATAATACATTTTAAATGAACTCAAAGATATATCGCAAAATAACGATATGTATAATAGTTTTTTTTTAGAATTATTATTTTCACGTTAATGAAAAGAATTAATTGACCTAGGTAAAATAATTCGGTCAAGTGAAGCTCGAATCATTAACGCGAACTCCAGTTTCATAACATGCGTGGAAAATTATATTAATTGTTTTGGATTTTTTGTAACATATTTTCTTTTTAGAGTTCCGTTCTCTATAAGGAAAAAAGGAACCCTTATAAGATCACTTTATTGTCCGTTCGTCTGTCTGTCTGTTTGTCAAGAGGTCTCAGGAATGGTTAGAGATAATTATCGAGTTGATATTCAAACCATATACTCTGCTGAAAAAAATGTATTTCTACATTAACTTAAAAATAAAGATATGGCCGTTTATACCGCAAAAAACAGTATAGATATTTGTATTATAGTAATTTAGAAATTTCAGCAAAAGCTTACCCATATTTTCCATTACAACGGCTTATTTGGCTTTTAGGATATTTTCGGTAAATAGGGCATATCTACTTTAGATTTTTCTTCTTGAAATCTTTATTGTAAAATACCAGTTCATTTAAATTTTTATTTCATGTTGATACAAGAAAATGAAATTCTTAATATTTTCATCTCCTTGCACTGGTTACGAGGCAAAGTGCGGCGTTGAGTTACGCCACGGTTACGGTGAACAGAAGTGTCCCATCAGGAACAGAGTGTCTGAAAGAGTGAATTTAAAAAAGAAAAGTAATAAGTACTCAATAAACATATGAGTTATTGTTTAAAGCTTTAATAATACAGTTATTTTTTTATAAATTTATTTATTATTACTTACATAAATAATATAAATAAAGGAATTCGATGAAGTAAGCTTATTTATAGTCTATCTAAAACTTTTTCTTTTTTATCTTATATATCGTGTCCATAATACTATAATATAAATATTTTAATTCGTAACATTACAATAAATGAAGAAGAAAAGTATAAGTCAAGAGCTCTCTAGCGTAGTCCCAATTTGAAGAAAATAAAAAATGGGTCTAGAATTTTTTATTTAGCTGCTAATTCATATACATAGATATCTTTTGTGTTGAAAAAACATCAAAATTAAAAAAAAAAGCCTTAGAGCGTTATTTATACGTGTTCGTCTACATAAATATCATTTATACTATCATTTCTTCTTACATAAATCTACAATAATATAACTAAATAAAATATCTATTAATTTTCTAAAATACATCAGTTCAAATCCCCTCCTTGGCTACCATTTCAACGGGCAGTTCTGCTTTTTTATCATCTATAACTATCACAGCTTCTTTCTTCTCGTCCACCTTCGTTACGGGTGTATTAATCAAGCATTCGATATATGAGGGTGGCTGGTCGATTTTCTTTTGTAACAAAGAATGACGCACTTCCAGTATATACGCGTTGATTATCATTAGGAAAATAGCTGCGATTGCTGTGAAATAATAAATAAAATTTTAATTTATATTTTAATACCTTTTTTTTATTATAAGTATCGTTGTAATATAGTTTTCTTTTGTTTGTTCACATTTATTAAAATATACTTATTTTTAAGCTATAAAAAAGTTATTTGATTTTTAAGCTATATTACTGCAAAGTTTCATTTAAATCCATTCTATAATTTATGCGTGAAAGTGGAATAAGCATCCAGCCTTAAAAAAAAATTCAAATTTAAAATTCAAATTACTATAGGATATCTGATAAATGAGATTCTAACTTTTTAAAGAGATCGTTTTTCTTATTTGAGTTTCACCTTATATTTCGCATATAATTAATGATTCGGGTAATAACAAAACAATTATAATATTTATTTATATATAAGAATATTTTTTTATTTCTATATGGAATTAAAACATACATACCAGTATCAATCATAACGAGGAAGGAGTAGCTCGGACTCACAAATCCAATGTTAAATTGGTACAAGAAGTATATCATTTGGACAACCAACTTAAGGAATGATAGGCCGAAGAACATGCGCATTGGCTCTGGATCTCTCTGTAAAGTTAAAATTAAGATAAAATAATAGGACTTTTTTAAAAATAACTAGTGTTCTTCACATGGCTTCACATGTGTGGACCACACGATTATGATTATTTCGTCACTTCCTCTTTTTACAATTCCTTTTTTTATTGAGAATCCGAGGACGAAAACAGGTTTACAGGAGTTGGAGATGAATATAGACCCAAGGTCATCAATATATTATGTTTTTTACGACATTACATTATAAATCTTCCTTCCTCTTGAATCATGTGTGAATTTTACATTGACTGCACATGCAGTTTAAAGCTAGTACTATGTTTTATACTATGTTATTAAAAAGGTAATAAAAATATAATAGTCCCATAACTTTACTTTAGTCTATAAACATATATATATATAATAATAAAAAGCGTAATATCAACACTGACTTCAGTTTGTCGCTTTTTTTATTCAAATTCAAATTCAAAATATTCTTTATTTATAAAAAAAAAATATTATAAACACTTTTGAATCGTCGAATGAACATATGAACAAAAAGCTACCACCGGTTCGGAAGGCAGTTCTGCTGAGAAGAGCCGCCAAAAACTCAACAGTTGCTCTTTTCAAAATCAATGGTACAATCTATTACATTAGCTGGCAGCTATCCTGCATTACATTCAATAGACATTAATTCCATACATGTTTATCCTCTAAATATTCTTGAACAGTGTAATAAGCTTTATTTATTAGAATTTTTTTTACAGATATTTTAAATGTTGGTAAAATAATCTAATAAAGTTTAAAATAATATAGTACCTTATGCACAGCAGTCACGAACGCAATGACGAATTTAAGCCAAATCACATTGATTAAGAAGTTTATGATGTCAATAAGGCTTAAGTGCAGCATCCCTGGGTAACATTTCAGCTGTGAAGAACCCACTACGACATTTATATGATCGTAATAGGAGCGCATGTCCAAGGGGAATGGGTAGAAGCCGTGGGTCCCAAAATTGATGACCAAAAGGACTAGCTGGAGCCAGGGTAAGTCGATCATCGAGAGCTGGAATCATAAAAATAATATATAATTAATCATTATATTTAGGAGCAGAGAAAAAAATAAGATTCTTAGTAAATGTAATAAATGCATTGTTTTTGGTGCATTTTTATATACTTCACCGCAATAGGCTACTACTATACTTCCCGTGAACCTACAATTTAAAAAATTGGCAAGAATACAAGCAAAATGTAAAATTCCATAAATGAATATTTATAGATAAAAGATCATTACAGATTATATATGTAGTACATTTCATAATAAAATGAGCGCACACGCATTTCGCACATCATTTTGTTAGTATAAGTTTCGTTTCATTTTGTATGAAATACTCGTATATAGATCATTAGAAACTTCTAAGCTTGTATTGATCCTTTACCTATAAGTTTCTATTTATCGGTTAGTTGACCTACTATCATTAAATTGGTACGGAATCCTAGTGGGCGAGACCGACTCGCATTTGACTGGTTTCTTTAATATACTATACCTACAAAAGATTCTCCGTATTCTCCACACAACTTGACATTGGCTAAGTGATATGTTCTCAACTGTAACGTTCGGAACGCCATAATCAAAGAATCATACTACCACCATATATTTATATTTCATTTATATACATTTTTGACTAACCAAAATAATTTAATATAATATGAATAATATTTATTTTTCAAAATGACAGTCTCAGGGTTAAGTATCGTTAATAAGCATAACTAATTGATTTATCAACTGACGTACGTATTAGCATAATAACACTTCATTTAATTGTATTCATATAATAAGTATAGACACGCGGCAGCGAGTCGAGCCAAGTTCAAACAAAAGAACTAGCTACACCGACATTACCCTTTACCATTCAAACTCTGTTTAACTTATATTTTTTTATTTAGATTTGTATATCTATACTTATAATAAAATCGTAACAGGATCGGTGTCTGTACTTGGAAGATATTTTTAAAAAAATGTTATTGGGAACCTTTATTATCCTAATAGAACCCAAAACAATGATTTTTTTTTTCTGTTTGTCTGTGCCTTTGTTATCGCTAATCTCAGAATCGACTTAACCGATTAAGATGATGTTTTCACTATTGGATTTTGGCAAGTTTCCGAAAACATATAGGGTTTATTTTATTAAAATCGATTCATAAATAAAAAAGTTATGTCAATTTAAAGTATATAGTCCGACAAATTTGCTAATTGCCGTAACAGTTATTTTATACAACTGTTCTACTGAATTGACCACTATCATTATATATATATGTTTATAAATACTTACACTCTCTTCTCTTATGTCGCATTGGAATCCATTAGACAGAATGGCAACAATAAGGACGTGACAAGCGATGTCCACAACACTGGCTAACTGAAAGTAATTATTAAAATACATTAGAATTCTTAACGATAGTACCATGTTTCAATTAGGTACTTAAGGTTAGGTAGTTATGGGTTCGAAACCGATTCTATATTTATAGGGTATTTATTTCCTTTGTTGTTAAATTTATGGGTAAAATTAAAATGTTAATACATTCAACATTAGGACTATAGCAAAAATAATTATTTATTTTATAAACAGTATTTTTTTTCTGAGTTCGTTAGATTGGAATAAACTAGATGACAACTTACCAGGTGCAAATAGCCAATTGTTAGACATTTTAATCGGAGATTAAGTCCGCATATCAAATTTGGTACCATTATTACCCTGAAAAAATGAAAGAAAAAAAGATTTATTTTTAGAAAAATAATTAGAATTTATTGATCAGGTTGGAATTGTGGCAAAAATGCAAATTTCGCAATAATTTCCGTTTTTTTTTAACAAATATTTTCATTTTAAATACATATAGTTTCAGCAAATATAAAAAATAAGATTTTTAGTATATTATATTTTTATTAAAATACAATGTTGGTATTCAAAACAAAGTTATAAAAGAGAAATCGTTATTAAAAGATAAAATTGTAAAAACTAATTATAGTTAAAACATAATTATATAAATGTATTTCTATGAAACAAACCTATAAACCAATAGATACTCGTACTATTAATAAACGTTACTAAAATAACGTTATACAAATAATATATAATCTATTATTAATAAATAATAACTAATCTATCTAATAAAAGAATAACATAATTTACAGTACATTTACAGTAATTGCTTATTAACTTCTATGAACTAATACTGTATCTAGACAAAGTCAATGTGAGCCAGATACAACGGGTAGGACGAGTTTTGCATACGTTCATTTCGATGTCACATGCAGATATTTCTATCATATATTGTTATAACAATTTCTATTAATGAATAGAATTATGGATTAACGAAGCGAAGGAATATGTTTAATTGCTTTTGATAGTAGCTGGTTCAAATACTGAGGTTGTTAATACAATTTGGTTAGATAAGCTGGCACATTAGTTCAAAAATCGTTCCCACTTGAAATGAAAATGAAATATTTCCAATTCTTTGTTTTGATCTAGACATGAAGCGCGGCGTTGAGTTCCGCTACTCAACACGCAATGCCGGAGTGTCTTAACATTAGGTTCCCTATGCCTACCCTGCTGTGTGCGAGATAAGACATAAAGCTAAAAAAATCATTTGTAACAACTTCAATTTCAATGCCTATAGCCTCATAAAAAGAGGAAAAGCGTGTGAAAAATCTTTAATTTTTTTTCATGCATTGTATCTAAAGCAGATCTTATGTAAAACACAATAGCTACTATATATCACCTCAACGAGTTTGCGAAAATGTCTTATTAGTTGCGAGTTTTAAAATTAAAATCTATTTAATACAATATTAACATAAGTTGCCGCGGGGGGGGCCCTGTGACTGACAACGTGATAAAAGTGGGTTCGATTCTAATTCGTGGGAATGAATTGGTTCGTGGGGATGAACCATTGTCTCGTGTTCGGGTCCAAAGTAACTCATGGAATGTTTGGTCTCTAGGTTACCTCTGCCTACCTTGGTATATGCGAAAGCGTGAAATTTAAGAAATATATAATTTTAATGAAAATGTAAGCAATTTATATCTAATATGCTAACGTGAATCACGAAAATACTTTAACACGCAACCAGATTGATTGTTCACAGTACAAAGACTTAATTCAAATAAAAAAAACCAATTAAACATATGTTAATATCAAAATATAAAATTTTTTTAAGATACCTATTTAATTTATTCATTTTCGTTATCAACTTATATATTTAAGGAAAATATTAAAGGTCAGTCGGAGGAACCAATCAATTTCATGACTCCGTAAGCACGCTATTTATTTATTTATTGATTTACTAGCGTGACATGCATGAAATTAACTAAAAAAAAAACTAAATCATTATACGAATCATTATTTGATATGACAACTTAAAAAAGGATATACTTATACAAAAAAAAAGAAAAATAAATTAAATTCAGTATTACAAAGTATACTCAACTATATAAGCTATAAATCAAATTCTCTGGACAGAGAGTTGGTTCTCTCTGTTTACTCTGGTACGTTAGAAAAGTCGTGAAATTGTTATTTTTTTATAATAAAAATATATCAGAAAATAATGATTGTGCATATGTATCCTCTTCTCTTATTAGATACTCAATTAGTGTTGATATTTGACAAGTTATACAAAGGCTTGTTAAAGTCTTCTAGGGAGCGCCTAAACTTATAATTGTATTAAAATTTCGTTGCACGAAACTTTATTAAGGAGATAGTGTGCCTTTATACAAAGTTATATATAAAAGCATGTCACCAAATAAGGATTATTAAAAATCCCATGAAAAAAATCCATTTTTCGTGTTTTTTTTTCACAACACTACTTTCTTTCCAAATACAAAGAAAGTAGTATTACTAAATACGGTAGTGCCAAAGCTTAAAGAAACTATATTTAAAAAAAATACGATTAAGTTAGGTACATCGTTGTTTTGGTTTTTATTTTGTACTAGCAATATTTAAAATTACCTAAAGAGGTGTACTCATTTTTTTGCCATAATGTACATTATAACTGTTAAATAATTAAAATTTTATCAAATTTTGATATTTTTAATTTTTTTCATTCCTACATTTATTTTAATTATGAAAATATAAAATTATAATAATTAATTATTCAATATTTACATTTAGTTCTACATTGTGATAAAAACATATACCTACCCATTGAGTCACCATTAAAATGAGTGCTGCTATGATAACAAGTGAAAATTAACACTTAAAACAACATTGTACAATGTTAAGCAATAAAATAACTGATATATGCATAAATAAATGATAATTATGAATATTTTTAAATTTTTTAGAGTAAGTTAGGTATTTGGGGTTCTATTTATTTTGATTATTTATTTTATACTTGCTTTTACCATTTCGCCTAATTCTCGGTTTCAAAAGAACCAGTTCAACACGAAAAGGCTCTTTATAGAAAGTTATTTTTTTACTGTGACAGGATCCATTCTTGAGTAACCACGGGCCAAGAGATGGTCACCAGATAATGTGTATAAACTATGGGAAATATGGAAAACTTAATCAAGGCCATATAATGGAAATTGGATGGATTGGAAATTGGTCATTGACCCATTGAATTTGGACGAACCGGGTTACTGAATGACTAACGGATGTCCGTTTTTTCAACTATCCCTATAAATTAGCCCAAAGCGGTGTGATGCCTTGGGTGCAACATCAGCGTGGTCGGCTAAGAGAGTGGAGAAGGAAGGCTTGTGAGCTGTGTGAGTTCCGCAGTTATTATGCAAATTAAGCATTTCATCCTTCCGAGTATATAGTTCTTGCACTCCACTCTGCTGGCCAAACCGAGGGGATAGCTGGATAGTAACCATTTCCCTTTGAAGGACTCAGGTCCGAGGAGTCGCCATTCCCAACATATCAAATTACAGCTCCATTGCGGGCTCTAGTATTATAAGTAATCCTACTTCAGATCCTATCTGAAGATAAATTTGTTTATTTTCAAGATTTTGAAATGGTTTTTGTTGATGAAGAACACAGACATAGATTCAAAAGTTAGTATAATCTTGAGAACTCGTTTGTGTCAGTATCCAGTGACAATGTTTCGTCTGTCATATGTACGGATGTATGCCATTACAAAGTATTATACAAACAAATACGAATGTATGTATTTAATTCATAAAGAAGCAGAGAAGTTGGGTACATATACGATTTAATAGCTTAACTTAAGTAATATAATAATATTAATTAATGTTAGAAACTTTGAAACGTAACACGAACTGTTAAAATTAAAAGTAATTTTAAAAAAATAATCAAAATTAAATTATTGTATATTATACCTAGAACTAAAAGTACTTAACCGATTTTGATAAAAATTGCCCAATTTTCAATTTACCATATTTAAAAAAAAAGAATCACTTAATTGTGACTTTTTTTTTCACAGTGACTTCCGCAAATAGCAGGGAACGCAGGAGGAACCTGAGGACGTTGTAAAGACACTCCATTCCCATTAAGACACTCCGGTTCCCTACTTTCCACCGAATTCTGGAGGCATTGGTAATTGAGCGGTGTAACTCAACGCTGCGCTTTGATTTCTTTCGCTTCTTCGATGCCAGAAAGAAGAAATTAAATATTTTATATCTTCTAGTGAAAATCGAAACCACAATCAGTCGTAGTTACAGTCACACCACAATATTTATTAGCGACAAATTTGTCGACAAACATATTATATACACGTGCTTGAATAGATTGGCATATTAAATATGATTTCATACCAACATTTATAGCCTTTTGTTTAAGTCAGTTAAAAATATTAACTTACGTGGGAACCCAAACAAAAAAAAAACCACCATTAACTATACCAAAATATATTTCTTATTTACCTACAAGAACAGAGGTATAAATCAATACATGAATAGGCAATATAATTATATTATAGCATATTCCACAAGGGTTATTATATTCTAAAAATGGTTGTAAAAGGTTGTAAAAGTATATAATAATTATAAATATTAGGCTTACCGGTTGTAAATGAAACAAATATTGAACTAAATAAATAAAACTGTCACGCTCAACGCGAAACGAGACTAAAACTGGGTTTCCAGAAGCGTAATAGTAGCGATGTTTGACGACGTAGATGCTCACGCGCAGGTCTTGTTTGTGTGCGTTAGTTGAGTGTAGAGTATTTTAGTATGGAATGATTGAATTATTTAGTTAAACTACTATTGTTAAACTATTGTTATTGCTTATTAATTATTATTATTTATTATGTTCTAGATAAAAAAATGTAACATGAAATTTTACTTTTACATAAATGTGAATCTGGTGAGAGTTGACGTTTGTTAAACATTCACGCAAGAACTACTGAACGGATTGAGATAAAACTTTATAGCAATATAGGTTACACATTAGATTAATATATAGATTACAATTTTTGTATAGATTTTGTATAATTACCACATTTGCCTATTTAAATATAAAAAAATATTTTTTTAGTTTCATGCGGTATCTTGAACATAACAGGGTGGGCAAAGGGAACCAGGGAACCTAGTATTAAGATACTTCGTTCCCCTTAATCGAATGAGCGAATCACTAGTCAAATCAATAATGATTATTGAAATAAATAAAAATAGTAAATTTAAAAAATATTAATTCGATAAATAACACTCTGTGATTTCTACTCTGCAAATAGCAATATATGTGTGAGTTTAACCTTCTAGGAAAGTCCAGCGCAAAGTGCAACTCTGATACAAGGCGAGACGTCAATATTTATTAAAACATTATACATTGCGTACAGAACAATTCATTATAAAACATTTTTCATACGAAACCAGCAATGAATATTTAATTATATAAAAAATCGTTTTATTACAAGAGTATATGTAACTCCATCTATTATTAGGCCAATGAATTAAAAGCTATAGTATCGTTTCTTCGAACATAGTGATTGTATACTTATTCCATTTCATAATGATTCATTAAATCATTGTTTTGCTTATGGTGTCAAAATATGAACCTAAATAAACTATCTGTGTGGCATGAGGCGATAGGAGTGGATGACGTGTTTTTTTTATCTTCACGCATCATTCAACATCATCATCAGGCAAAGATTTTATTACAATTTTTTGAGCTTCACACTGTATCTCGCACATAGCAGGGTAGGTAGAGAGAACCTGGAGGGATCCACCACAGGGAACCATTCCATTTCCATTAAGACACTTCCGTTGCCCATTTTTCGCTGAATTCTGGAGGCATTACCTTGGAGGAGGTTGGGTGCAGAAACTCAACGCCCAGCTTTGCCGCAATAGCAGAGCTAAGAAATGAAAATATTAAACATTTAATTTCTTCATCTGGAAATCGAACCCGCAACCTCACAATTTGTGTCCCTACGCCATGACTGGTCGTTTTATATAAGTATTATAGTGTACTATATTAATAAAAAAATCGATATGTCGGCCAGGTGCATTACCGATGCATTTATAATGAACAGATGCGGCCGTCCCGTGAATGTTATATGAGGGCAAATCGTCAATCGAAAGATGGTTGAATATTAAGAATTAAAAGTGATTTTCGATGCTTTTTTGTTATTTTCATGTTATATTCTTAATCGTTTCAATTTTAGGTCATTATAGTTCAATGGAATAGAATCGGAACGTACAACCGCTGTTTGTGGTTCAATTACCAATAATATTTAAATTATTTTATTGTTTTGAAAGACAAAATTCTTCGTCTGTCTTCCATTTAACTAAGAAAGACGAAGAATAATTAATAAAACGAATAATTTTCCTCGAGAGGGGATTGAACCCATAACCGTTCCATTACAGTCACATCCCCGGACCACTGCGCCATGGTGAAGAATTTTAATAAGTTCTAACTAACTTTCAAATCATTTTTCACTATGAAGGCCAAACATTAAGCATCTTAGACTATCTGACTGTCCTAGTCCATTAATAACACATGGTGCCTTATTATTAAAGTGCACTGTGAAAAATGAGAAGAATGAAGCTGAAAACTTTATATATACTTTTATATGAAATAAAAATAGATTCACATGTAAATATTTAACCACTCAAAACGTAAATCTTCCAGAATTCAGCGGAAAATGGGGAAAGTAGGGGAAGTATCTTAAGACTAGGTTCCCTCTGCTTACCCTCCCTGTGTGCGGGATACAGCGTGAAGCTATAAACAAAGAAATCGGTGTTTTTTCTGCTTTCAAGAATCTACTTCAATAGGTCTTTAAACAGGACGAAACCAAAATATTAATACAAACGTTCTCTACTTTCTGTCTACTTTCATTTAAAAACATTCATAGTTAAATGATGAGACGACAGTAATTCGAAAACGAAGTGCCTTAACACTAGGTTCCCTCTGCCTACCCAGCTGGACGGAATACACCGTGAAACTACATATCTTTTAAATCTAACTTTTATACAGATAGATATCAGTCGACATCTATACTAATATAATAAAGCGGAAGAGTTTGTTTGTTTGAACGCTAAGATCTCTGGATCTACTGGTCCGATTTACTTTGTTTTTGTTTTGTATGAAAGCTGCAATCTTCAGAAGTGCTATAGGCTATATAACATTACATTACACATATAAACTAATATATTTTAAAGCACTTTCTAATTTGACATGCAATTTATTCTGCCATCTTAATAACAACCGTCGCGTCGCTATGCAACCGTTACCGCGACATTTTGATATTCATCCTTATGAAAATAAATATAATAGTCACTTTTAGCATTTTATTAGATTGAAATTATATTTCTATAGAAATTATATTCTTATATTTCAAGCAGGCGTAGCCGCGTCCGGGTCCGCTAGTTTAAGATAATTCGCGTGACACACACCACTTTAGTTCAGCAAACCCGCGTTTCTGTCAGTTCTGGTTAAATTTATGCACTGCTGAATTGAAATATTGGACCGAGATTACTAACCTAACTTTATTAAACCGTATATTGTTGGTAATAATGTGCGATGGCACGTTCAGCCCGGCATCGGGCAGACCCTTGTAATTAAAGATATATGGACTATAAACTGTTAATGGTTAATTACAATATCCTGGAATAGTCCATCTAAATAGTTAGATGAGGCTATTGTAAGTTAACTTTGTGTTTTCGCTTATGTTGCCTGCTTGAGGTATTTATAGTGTTTGTTTTTTTTTTTTCAACTTCACGCTATATATGTAGACAAGCACTCCGTTCCCATTAGGACTCAGAGATTGTGACGCATCCATCGCGTCGTACACGTACGTTATACAAATATATTAGATTTCCTCTGCCTATCTCCACATTAATACTACCACTATAACCAATCCCTACCTCACTTCACGACGTGTAACTCAGCGCGCTTTCCAGGCCGAGGAAATGCAAATAATTCGTTTCCCAAGTCAAAATCGAACCTTCTACAATTGACTATTAAAGAACACAAATATTTTAAAACCTTCCAAGACTTTAGGATGTCCATGTAAAAAGTAACAAGCAACGTTTATATCAAATTCACTTTCTAAAATCCAAAATGAAATTTAAAGTCGAACTGTGGCAAAACAATGCCAGGTGCAGGTCCTTTCATTAAGAGCTGGTAGGTCGACCTGTCGTTTACACTAACAAATTACAGCGGCCACTAAAATTGTTAATTCACTTATATAAATAAGTAACTTGGCTCATTTATATATGGCTTACAAAGTTACTTTGCGAATATTAGGCAATCGTGGTTATACTTTTTTATATATTTTACTAAAGGACGCGCGCAGCTTCGCTTGCTTATTTAAGGGTGAATTCTAATAAACCACGAAACATGTTTTCAATGAAATATTTTTAAGAGTCTAAATTTCAAATTTTATAAAAAAAAAAAAATCGGTGCCGATTTAAGGAGTTTTCCATACCAACTTTCAACCCCTTATTTGCACCCTTAGGGGGTGAATTGTAGAAAACGATGAAACACGTGTTCAATTAAATACTTTTAAAAATCTAAATTTAAATTTTTATAAAAATCAGAGCCGATTTAAATTTTTTTCCATACAAACTTTCAACCCCTATTTCACCCCTTTAAGGTTAACATTTTTCAAAATCCCTTATTAGTCCCTCTGACTACTCTGCTACGTGTGGTACAGCGTGAAGGTGAAAAAAATGTGTGTATAAATCTGTCTGTGAATTGATCCCCAATTGGAGGAATTATTTAATTTCCACTGGTCTAGGACAATGACAATACCGATTAAAATTGGGAGTTTATTAGAGTCTGTACCTACTAAAATCTCGAGTAAAGTTAATTGAGAGTTTGTATAATTAAAACGAACGATAATTTTGTTCATTTAAGAAAGATAATCTAGAATAACATTCAAAATAACATTTACTCCATACAAATTAGCATTAGCTATTACCAAATCCATACAGTAACAATTGATCGACACTAGATAACTAATTAACTATGGCCCATAAATTAGGAAGATTACATTAAATCGCAAATAGACACACAAAATAGATTAAATTTATATCAAAATTGATTTGCATTTTAAATACATGCATAATACATATATATGAATATCTAAAGCTAAATATATATATCCGTCCCTGAATCGCTGACAAAACGATGATAATTAGACGGCAATACTGATTAGAGAGCGACGTTCTGTTAATAATATATAATTACTAGCGGCCCGCCTGCGGTTTCGCCCGCGTGAACTATGTTTTTATTAATTTCTGTCTCCATGGCTACGTCCTAGTGACGTCTATGCAAAATTTGAGACTCCTATCATTTGTAGTAACGAAGTTTCATACAAACTTTCAACCCCAAAAACAACCCCTTAGAAGTCGAATATTACAAATTCCCGTCTTAGCGAGCATCTACGTCCTATAAGTAACTCCTATGCAAAATTTGAGATTCCTAGCACATGTAGTTTCTAAGGTTTCGTGATGAGTGAGTGACCTTTCGATTTTATATATATATAGACTAGTGGACCCGAACGCGGCTACGCCCGCTTGAACTATACGAATATTTATTAAATATATTTATGAAATTATTTTCAGTTTTCAATAGAGAGATGCGTTTAAACTTTGCAAATAGTTGCTTAGAAACGACGGTTGTTATTAACATGGAGGAATAAATTGCATGTCAAATTAATAAGTATTTTAATATATTGGTATAAATCGAAAATATTACAAATATGAGAAAACAAAGTATCCTATGTTCATCCCGGGACCCTCAAGTATCTCTATATGTGTATTTTATCACAATTAAATTAGCGGTTTGGCCCTGATTGCGTAAAGACAGACAGACAGACAGACAGACAGAGTTACTTTCGAATTTATAATATAGGTATGGATATATAAATTGAGTAAAATTGATATAATTTTAACACTAACGCAGGCAAGGAAATCATGACAAATAACTCAATATTGATATTAAATGGGGAACAGAGTGTATTAACACTAGGTTTTAATATAACAAGAAATTACAAATTACTTAATGATATACGTAATTTTATAAATTAAATTATTTAATTTTAAATTCGTTAAGAGCAAGAGGGGCAATGGAGGGCCGTTGCTCCTTTTCAACCGAATTCTGGAGGCGCTGCGTGTTGAGTAGCAGAACTCAACACCACGCTTAGCCTCGACACCAGAGCAAAGAAATTAATATTTTAAATATTTCATTTCCTCGAGTGGGAATCGAACCCATGACCTGTCGCGTTTACTAATCGTCTTTAAAAAGTTAATATATGTATTTAGATTTTAATAATACAGAATTGTAACACAAGTGCAATCAAATTAATAGACTCGTAATTTAAACAATGTAGAATCTAATTAACTTTATTACTTTCTAGCATGCATTTTCGTCTTTTGCATATTCCATATTTTAATATAAAATGAAATTTTCGTGTAAATTTCCTTTATGCATATGTTCTGGAATAAAATTATGTATATAATATGTAAAATTTTATAATATATTATATAGCATAACTACTTAGATATACAACAGTACAGCGGAAAGAACCTATGGTAACGCACTCCGCTCTCCATTTTCAATTTCAATTAAAATTTTTGAGACATTGTGCGTTGAATGGCGGAATTCTACGGCGCACTTTATTTACCAAAGCGAGGAAATAAAAATTATATAGATCTAACCCACGAGCCTAACCTAGACGCTGAATCGGCCTTATTATATTCTTTGATCTAAACGTTTATCTATTATATTAAAAGAAGTAATTTATAATTTTGATATTTCTGCTACAATATTAATATAATATTTTTGTATATTAGTTACTACAACTAAAATCAAAGCTTAAGTAAAAATACAATCGAATAGAGAGAAAAATAGAGAGTTACAAATAAAAATAGATTACTTCACATGCATTTACCAAATTACCTTTTACCGTAACAACCTTCATAATCATATTAAAATATTCTGTGAGTTATCAAAAGAATATGAATAATAAAGGTAACTAACCCACTTCAATTATTTAAGATATCACAAAAGATCTCGGGAACTGGGAAAAACGAAAATTACGATCTGTTCGCATCCGGAAAAACCGTTTTCATCCTTTTATAGAAAAAAATAATTTCAATCTAAATTAATTAAACGTCGTATTTTCAAGTCATTGATAGGATATTTTTAAGACGTAGCTAATGATCTTTTACTATACTCCAGAGACAGATTACTTTTAAAACAATTTGTGAAGAAGTTTTCTAGTATGAAACTTTTATGCAAAGTTGAAGCTTTTTGTACTACGATGTCAGGAACAGTGTTATTGGATAAAAAGAGAAAGAGTTTACGGACTGACAGGTATTAAGGGGTTAAATAGTTGAAAAATGTCATTAATTTGTTAGAAATAATTAAATGATAGAATAGTTTTAATAGTGTTTTCGGCACAATTGTAGAAGAAATTCGTTGTTTCGCAATTTCTTATTATATTGCTTAATTTTTATAAAGACGCCAGTAATGAGGATATTCGTGGCGCAGGACCATAAGCGACTGTAATGGCGACAGGTTGTGGGTTCGATTGCCACTCGAGGAAATTAAATATTTAATGTTTTCATTAATTCCTCGCTCTGGTCACGAGGCGGCGTTGAGTTCTGTTAATCAACACGCATTGCCTCCAGAAAGTGAAAACGGAAGTACCTTAATGAGAATAACGTATCTTAACACCGTGTTTGCACCACCTATTATATACACATATTTTATCTTTAGAATAAACTTTATTTACATTTTCTATATATTTGAATACAATACACTTTAATATAAGGATATGTCTAAATAAACTCGAGGTAACCGTTTTGTGGGAAGACACAACGGTTTCCACTATGATAAAGGAAATTTGTCGACTTCATTCCTACAAAACAATTTTGGGTGGTTATTGAATTAGGGAAATATTTTGCCAGAGTTTTCGAGGCGTTTCTCATATAAGGGAATAATACACTAGCTTGTGCACATGGCTTCGTTCGGGTCGATATTCTAAAATTATTGTCAATGATAATAAAAAAATAAATTAAATAATAGAATTCAATTGAAACTGTACTATCATTTTATAAAGAGAAAGTAACGTATGTTATCATTGTAAATTATTCTGAATTCCTCAAATATTAAAAGATTTTCACGATTTGCATAAGTTGATTTCATTGCATTGATTTCTGTCACTATACAAGGAATTTTTCATAGAAATTGGATGAAAAGTGGTGGACAGTGTCGTAACATTAGGTTCCCTCTGTTATATAGTAATTCAATTAACCGAAAAGAAATTAGCAACAGCGTGGAAACTGGAAAATGGCGAGACGAATCACTAAGCTTTATTTATTTACAAAAAGCTGAAAATATAGTAAGATAAAAAACTATGAAATAGAATTCTTATTTTCATAGGAAATGTTTATGAATTTTTGTCATACCCTCCATACATGTGTATGTAAATGTGATATGGCGGTTTTTGCCAAATTGGCATCGGAACAATTTGATTATGATGAAAAAAATTCTTTATTGCAACGATATCTAAAACTATGAGGCACTATTTACATAGTTCGTCGTTCCTCGTGAGATGATTCTTATAAAATTGCTTAAAAAATCTGTGTCTAAAATTGGACAGGTAGATAAGGTAAATTATTACATTACCGAAGTAGAAACTTCACTCATTCTAAAGAAGTTGTTTAATAAATTATATCATCACTTTCTTTAAAGAAAAGTTAAAATATTATTTAAAAAATATATATATATATTTCATATTTATATAAAATTTGCATATACAAGATTCACTATCTGAGATTAAATAATTATAATGTTTAACAAAAAAACCGACTTCAACTGGATCCCATAATCAGAATCTAACCAAACTCTACCAACAACTAGCAAAAGAATGGATGGAGTTATTCGTCCATTCATCGCTTACATGTTTAATTTAAATTTAAGATTTGTGTGTTTTTCTCATAGATAACATTCTTAGAAATGGACTAAATCAAATGGGACCACACGGGAAGCACCAGCATTCAAATAAAAAAAGAATCATCAAAATTGGTGCACGAAAGTCGAAAACAGTTGAATTGATAACCGCCATTTACAGAAGGCAGTTAAAAAATAAATATTTTAATACAATTACCTTTATATAAATGTTAAAAAACAAAAGAATGCTGCATTATTAGTTTAACCGTCTACGTCTCAAAGTTAAATTTTATCATTTTGAGAATTCACTCGAGTAGTCCATTTGCATTTTTATTCTAGACAAACGACCCGCTGTCGCGTAGATTAGGCTAACTAAATTATATGGTCACAGGTCAACGGAACCGCCATTGCGCCTGTTTAAGAGCTTAACTAAATATATATATATATATATGTATGTATGAAATAAATAAAATCAGCTTCACGCTGTATCCCGCACACAGCAGAGTAGGCAGAGGGAACCTAGTGTTAAGGCACTCCGTTCCCCATTCTGCCGAATTCTGGGGGCATTGCGTGTTGAGTCGCAGAAATCAACGCCGCGATCTGCCTCTATACCAGAGCGAAGAAATGAATATATACCTACGTAAATAAATATTTCACTTCCTCGAGTGAGGATCGAACCCACAACCGTCGCGTTACAGTCACACCCTTGCCGCTGCGCCACTACGGCTTCTAACATGTATATATATTATATATATGTATATATGTTATTATATTGTTATACAATTACATAAAACAGCATTTATGTAATGTTTTAGTACTATGTTTTATACTTACATAATATGTAAGAATCTTGTGTAAATATGTTTCGGAATAAACTCCGAAATTGGTAAAATTATTTCCGATTTCAATGCCTCCAGGAGAGTTGCCTTAACAGATTATCCAAACATTAGATTGCCAGGTTCCCTCTGCCTTCCTTGTTAAGTGTGGAAAACAGCGGCAACCTAAATAAAAAAAAATATTCAAAAGTACATTAACTAAAGATAATGAAGCGACAACAGAGAGATTAATCCCGATTACTCCAAAAAATCTTTATTAAGTAAGTAGATTAACCAACAAATGTAGTAATTATGACCCTTTTACATACGTTTTATATGTAAAAAGGTCGTCCTAATCTCGTTTTAATGGAGAACCTTAAAAATGTTTTTATTCGACGACGCAATTTCGAGGCAATGCTAATTTAATAGGATTTGAATTTTGTTATTTCTTTGATCGCGATGACCAAATTATTATGAGAAATAGGATTAAAGGGATACGTTAAAATGTTGCTATTGAAGATTTAGTTGTTGAGATTGTATTAAATTTGATAGAGGGAACCTGGGAACCTAGTGTTAATATAATCCGTTCCCAGTATGATACTTCCGTTGCCTACATTGTGCCAAATTCTGTAGGCATTGCGTGTCAAGTTACGAAGCTCAACACCGCAGCTTTGCCTCGTTTCCAGAGCATGGAAAATGGAAACATTAAATATTTAATTTCCTCGAGCGGGAATAGAACTCACGATCTGTTGCGCAGTCACCTTTTGTCACCTTTTGTAAAATATTTGGATTCCATAAATTTATCAAAATTTACACATCCTTCATCAGCACAAAGCTAATGCACGAATGGTTCTTTTATTTAACGATACCGGGAGGCATTCGCTTCCGTTATGTACCTACTCGTATGACAAATATAAACATTCCCACCGTCGATCTGTACGCCAAACACAAACACTCACTTGGTGCCAACGCTACTGACGCTGGTCAAATACTCGTATTATGAGGACTTCGTGGACCAATGGAATATATATTAGTTTTATTGTTCATGCGATGATAGTGGGTTTGATTCCGCGTAATATTTAAAAATGTCTCCAAATATTAAAAGATAGTTCCGTTTCTCACTTTTCGTCGTATTCTCTTGCGTTACTTGTTCAATGGTGGATCTAAACGCCGCGTTTTGCCCTTGTTACCTAGACGGAGTTAAATATGCATTCGAGGGGCAGTTGAAAAGTTTTAGACTGAATACATGATGACTATATATGTAGGTCCATATATCTCTGTCCGTTGGTCCATATAAATTTATATAACAATAAAATATATCTTCAATACACTTTCATAATATAACTTCAATTCAATTTTATTACACATAAAGTTATTTGATAAGCAAACAAATAAAATCCTGATTATTTGATAGCATATACCATAAATACGTAGAATACTAAACAACCCAGAACGTCTGTAGACATCGTATACCTTTGTCTCGTACACGTACAAACAATGTCTCTATATTTTATTTCTATCGAATTTCTTACGCCGTAAAGAATTACGGAGAAAATTTTATGAAGTTCGCGAGCTACCTACCATACATATATATATATATATATATATATATATATATATATATATTTCATGAATGTAAATTCGGGAATCCATATTATTTTACTATCGAATTTTCACATTCGTATCATATATACGTACGTTCGTAAAATTCTCGTCGTATTCGTATGTTTAGTTAAGAAAGATATTTTTATTTTAGTATAGGTATGCAGTTGGAAAATATACAGGTAAGTAAAGTATAGCAACTCATGGAACTCAACACCGTGCTTTGCCTCGACACTAGAGCGAAGAAATGAAAATATACATTTAATTAAATATTTAATTGCGTCGAGTGGGGATCGAACCCACTACTTGTTTCTTTTACGTACACTTTGTGCCGCTGAAAATGGCCCCAAATATTGTCTTAAGCCGTTTTTACAACATTTTGATGAAAAATCTATATTATTAACATGTTTATAGTGATGGTTGTTCTACGTTATTTACTATTTGCTTAGTAAGGTGAGTAGGGATGAGTTCGATATAACAAAACGTAACTTGTAACCGATACGATGCCGAAACCATACCATATCGATATCTGTTTCTAAAAAACCGTTATCATAGAAACTTGTCTACTATCAGATGCGTATTAAAACTTAAAATCACACACAGCAACTATCGCAACGAAAACGTAAAAACGAAAACTTCGCATAACACGAACTAAGTAACTACCTCTCTTTCTAACTATATGTTTCTCACGAGTGTAAAAGAAATGAAGCGAATATCCGATAACTTGCATCTATAAGATATTATTACTTTACGTTACAAAAAAGAACTTCTATATAATGGGAATAAGGTTGAAATTTGGTTAATATATTCATATTATTTTCACACTTGAGTGGATTCGACTTTTAAATTCTAAACGTTTTGTTTTTAAGTGACAAATGTCTTATTTGAAATTTATTTTCAAATTTTTAATATTTTTAGAAATAGTTTAGTATTGTATTTAGTCCTTTGCGATGCGTATTGCGGACGAGGTTTCCTTAAAAATTGTGCATTTCAGTCGGTGTATATACTTTTTTTTAACAACAATTTCTATATAGTTTAAAGTTAATTAGTGTTAGTGTATAGCTTAAATATATTAGTGTATATAGACATAATTTTTTTCTTAAAAATGTCGCGTAAAGTCTCTCATCTCTCTGTATACTTGGTGATTTATTTTATATTCATAATACTTTTAAAAAACGCAACCAGCGTTTAATGTCAATTTGCCTTCATTTTATATCGTTAAAAATGATTTAACGTTTGTAAACTGTATTGTCAATATCGATATCTGAAAACCGTTTTTGATATCGTTATGAAAACCATATATCGGTTACATAACCGTTATCGAAAAAAAACGATAACGCCCATGCCTAAAGGTGAGAGGTTCATGTTTTCATGTGTGGCCACTAAATGGAGTGGTGTATAATAAAAAATGTTAAAAAATAATTTTATTTTAAATTTCCAGCAGTCTCACGTTTAAATATAAAAATACATATAAATAAAATAAATAAAATTTTATCATCATCATATTCACATTGTATCCCACATATAACAGGACAGGCAAAGGGAGCCTAGTGTTAAAACTATCCGCTCCAGAGCTAAGAAAAGATAATATTTCATTTCCTCGAGGAATCGACTTATACTTAATTTATCCGCATTAAATAAGTAACCGCTAAGTTATTTTTTTAATAAATTTTCTTCTAACAAATCTTTAGATATAATTTTTAACAACTACCTTAAATAGAGAGCTTTGGAATAGTTGGAAGAGGCCTATGCCGACTGGCATACGGATCCTCAAAAAATATTAACAAGAAATATTATATTAGTAAGATTTACACAAATATTATGTCATTTCTTTAAATTTGCTTATATGTCAAGAGTGTTATAATATGATGAAAACAAAAGGCTATATTATTAATATTATGTTTAATAGCTGCATACTACAGGTGGTCCCTAGCATCCATTAGGGTAGCTGGTGTCCATAATTTGCATCCTAGAATGATATCCAAGAACGTGGGAAGGTACATCGCTGTGTGACAATATGTAACGTAACACCAAGTAGATTTGATTGTGTGGGAAGTATTAAAAGTTTAAGATGACTGGATGAATGTATAAGGTTCGATTTTCACTCGAAGATATAATAAATAAATCAGCTTTAGCAGGGTAGACAGAGAAAACCTAGTGATAAGATTTTTGATTTTTTGAGGGCTTTTGCCTTGGTGAAAGAGTGAAGACATAAAAATATTAATAAATAATAATTCATTCCCTCGAATGGGAATCGAATCCACAACCACCACTGGCCTAGGTAATATACATATATGTATGCACCTGGCCCGGCCGTCGCACCATTAGCGTTGATGCCGTTATTAATTTGTATTCAAGAACAATCGCCCGATCTCTAACAAGCAATGTCTTACGTGGATTCGTAACGTGAATTTAATGATATCAAAATATAAATATATACATAGGAAATCTCTTTAAATAATTGTTTTTTAAGTTCCTGGATTTTTTGGTACCACTTGTGGCTGTAAACGAAAAGGTCATAGGTTCGGTCCAATCACGATTTCTCTGCTCTAAAATTCTGCCTTAAGTTCTGGAAGCATTCGAATGGGAATTTAAACCACCACTTGCCGCAATTACAGTCACACCCTTAATCCCCCCCCTATTTTTTTAAACATTCATTTTTTTTAATTTCAACTTCAAATTTCTTACTTCATTTTTTAAAACCCAATCCCCACCCAGAAATAATTTAATTTACCTTAGTGCAACGTTAATATGTAAGGACGACCAATCATCAGTCTGCATCATCTTGTCATTTTACGACTCAAACTTTTCCGTCGCTCACAAGCCGCGTTAAAGTTTTATATATTTAATGAGATCGTAAAAAGTACGGAAGGACGAAGCTTTAGAATGCTTAAGTCGGTTATTATTTTTGGGCATGATATTAATACTGGAGATTTCGTTATATGAAAACTTTTAGAACCCTTCAAATTTGGTATTTAAGTATTATTGAGGACATTTGTGGTGCAGGGGAACAAGAGTGTAACTGTAAATGCGATTGGTTGTGGATTCGATCCTCACACGAGGAAATGAAAAAAAATTAATATTTTCATATTTTCTACTGTTTTCGTCGTTTGGTAGGCAACGAGAATCTGTTATTAAGACCCTCCCTAATTTCCCATTTTCCACGAAATTCTGGGCAACGTATATTGAGTGACGGAACTCAACGCCGCGCTATGCCTCGACAAGAGAGCGAAAAAATTAAAACAATTCTGTTTCCTCGGGCGGGAATCGAACTCACAAACTATCGTGTTTATAGTCACTCTTTGTGCTTCTCACCAAACAGTGGCCTTATTCAATTAAAAGGCATAAAAGAAGCTTACGTTTTTTCATGTAGCAGGATAGGCAGAACTGTAGAATGAGGCAGAGAGTTTAAAAGCGTCAAAAGATTAAAATATAAATAATATAAGTATATTTTAAACAAATAAAAGCTCAAAACGTATATGAAAGTCCTAGCAAATAAAGATTTTACTAGAGAAATCAACAATGCTCGTATCGTGCAATTTGAAGGCTCTGTAATCCGATTTAACTACAAGGTCCACAGACAGCTTGCATACACGAGTACCAGTCACCTACAATTAGATTATTTGGAAAGTACTATAAAGGTATTCTAGTGAAATAGGAAATATATTAAAACAATAAAATTGCAATCACTTTAAAGATTTAAATTACTAAAACTAAATTAGCTTCATTCTCCGTTTTTCTGACGAATTCTGAAGACAGAAAGAAGAAAGTTCTGAATTAAGTGGTTATCATGGTGATTTTTCATGGTGAGTGTTCTGAGGAACTGTTCGACCTGTTACCTGCCGCCTGTTTCTAACCGCACAGTACGTCACAAACTTAAATATCATCCACACCACCTGGATACGTGGCACTCCACTACTGTGCGGTTTCGTAGAAATTTCCTTCCACGCGCCACCGAACTGTGGAATGGTCTACCCGCGGCAGTGTTTCCAGGTCGATATCGGTACGATATGGGTACCTTCAAAAAGCGCGTCTACCTTCACCTCAAAGGCCGGCAACGCACCTGTAGCTCCTCCGGTGTTGCACGGGGTCGTGGGCGGCGGTAATCATCATCAGGTGACCCGAACGCTTGTTTGCCTTGTCCTTTTTCCATATAAAAAAAAAAATAAAATAAAAATGTTATTAAAATATTCTAAAATAAGCAGTTAGTTGGTCTCTGGAAATATTTTGAGCCACAAAATCGAATTAACCTTTTAAGCATCGCTTAGAATATTAAAAAAAATATATGCCAAGTTTAAAATTACGAATTGAGGCTTCGATGGCGTAGTGGCAGAGCATCTGACTGTGTACGTGACGGTTATGGGATACATTTCTACTCAGAGGAATTAATTATTTTTGTTTCATTGCTCTGGCAACAGGACAAAGCACCCTGTTGAGCTTTTACCCAATAATTGCGACTGAAGAATTGAGTGGTAACACAAGGTTCCCTCTGTCCTCCTTTATGCAGGGTACACCGTGAAGCGAAAGAAAAAAATATGAAAAAGTCACCTGAAACACAATCGCAATCTTAAAATTTAATGTAAGTAAAAGATGAGAGAGAAAGGAGAAGCAAGGAAGGAGGAACATAATCATTATAACAACAAGAAAGAAAAAAGATTTATTGTTTATGTTTAATACTATCGATTAAAAAACCCGCTGTAAATCAATTGTGTAAATTTTTAATTTGTAATCATATTATTTTCTTTTTTTTTATTAGGTTCTACGTGGGTTTAATTCTTAGGATTTAGACCAAGGTCTGAGCTTTTTTAAGTTGCTGTTTTAAGAAAACGTCACCCAAAGTGAGTTTGCTTAATGCATACATGGCGCGCGCCGATATACATTTGTATAACAAAACATTAACAAAAATTAGATGATTTCTATAATTTGATATTCATCCTTATGAAAATAAATATAATAGTCACTTTTAGCATTTCATCTAGATGGAAATTATAGTGTAATGTGTAACATTCTAATAAATAATTAAGATGTCACTGATTCCAAATGACCTAGCCTACGAGTGGTATAGTATGATCTTGACTTTGATGATTTTGTAAATTTTTATATATTTTCGAATTACTATTATTTTTTATGTAATTATTTGCTGCTTATAATTAATTTATCTCAGTTCGGTTGTCTATACTGATGTTATACACTTAAAATATCGTAATTTTAATCATTTGGGATTTTATTTAATATTGTTCGCAAAAATTAATAATTATTTAATATAGAAAAATGTTTAGTACGCGCGCACGGCAAACTTTAGATACTTTTTCTAATATTAAGAATTTCCTTTAGTTTCTTTTACTTCTTTTGTTTGTTCATTTCGGTTACTCAGATATTTTTTCTAATAATAAATCTCCACTTATTATTATTTTTTAACTTATTTTGATTATTTAGGCTTATATTTTCGCGGGCGTAGCCGCGTCCGGGCCCACTAGTTATTTATATAAAATTAAAATATAACGTTAGTAGTGTATGAAAGGTAATAATAAATAATCACAGTATCAAAAAGTTTATTATTGCAGGTATATACAGTATTACAGTATTTATATAATGGAATTTGTTTACTCTAAATGTACAAAGGTAAAAAAGGTATAAGATATTTTTTTCTATTTTATATGTATTTACAGAATTTACGTAGAATTATTTAATTAATGTGGACAGTGTTGACATTATGGACTCCGTTTCCTATATAATTATTATTGCAGCCACTGCCGCGACAAGGGCGCTTGAATATCTCGCTGATATCGCTGAAAATGTAAAATATATTAATTATATTAATACTTATATTAATCAGTTTCACGCGGTATCCCGCACACAGCAGTGTAGGCGGAGGGAATCTCGGAACCTAGTGTTAAGACAGTTTCCACCGTATTCTGGAGGAAATTCATTTCCTCGAGTTGGGATCGAACCGACAACCGTCGCGTTACAGTCACACCCATGTACCGCTGCGCTACGGCGGCCTCTTATATGATTATATATTTCTCTTATATATAAAATACGACTGACCTCTAAATATGCAACAATATTATATATTTAACTAGTGGACCCGAACGCGGTTACGCCCGCTTGAACTATACGAATATTTATTAAATATATTTATGAAATTATTTTCAGTTTTCAATAGAGAGATGCGTTAAGCAAGCTCATTTTGGGTGACGTTTTCTAACAACAAACTTTGCAAGTCGTTGCTTAGCAACGACGGTTGTTATTAACATGGCCGAACAAATTGCATGTCAAATTAATAAACATTTTAATATATTGGTATATATCGAAAATATTACAAATATGAGAAAAAAAAAGTATCCTATGTTCATCCCGAGACCCTCAAGTATTTCTATATGAGTATTTTATCACAATTAAATTAGCAGTTTTGCCCTGATTGCGTAAAAGACAGACAGACAGACAGACAGAGTTACTTTCGAATTTATAATATAGGTATGGATACACTCGAGAATTTATTTGGTTGTAATTACAAAAAAAGCCACGTTTTGTCTTATTTTCAATCACCAGCCACAACGACTTCAGTGTTACATTTGTTTTAAAAAATAATTTAAATATTTAGTATACGTATTGAAATCAATAAAGAAAAAACTTTTTTACTTACAATCCTCCATGGCCTCCGCTGCCACCATATCCACCATAATTGCAAGTACTGCAACTATAGGGAAAAAACACCAAATATTAATATTATAAAGAAGTGAAGCTTGAATTTCAAATACTCAAAGTTGCTAATAGCTAATAGAACTAATAAAAATAAATCTCGATTTGTTTTCAATAGGTTATTACATATTTAAATATACGTACTGCGGTTTCGCCTCGACAATTGAAAATAAAAGAATTGCACAGAGAACAAAAATGAAATAATTCTTCATTTTTAACGATAAAACAACTTCTACTTGCGTGTTAAGAGTGCAATATGAAAACAGAAACGTAAAATCTGTTTTTATAACGAATAAGAATGAAGGGCAATTTGATAAGAGCTTTTGTTTAAAAACCCAGGAAAATGATAACATGGTGAACTTTACTAAGAAAACTTTACTTACGGCTAAATAATTACAATTAGGTCTTTCCCTTTTTTCCAGGTACAGTGGAAGATTACCGTTGCGCTGGTTGTAGGTTCGATTCCCAATCGGGAGAATCTATTTATCTGTTCATAATTGACATTGGCATCTTTGAAATTATTTTTAAGTTAAAAAAAATTAGCTTCACGCTGTATCCCGCACACAGCAGGGTAGGCAGAGGGAACTTAATGTTAAAACACTCCGTTTTCAATCTTCTCTGGCGCTAAGGCAAAACGCGACCATAATACTAGGTTCCCTCCACCTTCCTTGCTATATGCGGGATACACTAAAAAAACCAAAAAAAAAGTCAAAACAAGTCAACATCAAAGCAATCGTGGTACATTAGACGGTCAAGTGAATTCCTTGGATGCTGAACTTTTAATGATGGGATTTTGTTTCACAACCATTGACCTCCTCGAGGTCGTTGCGTATAAAAAGTCTTTCGAATTAGCGACAGAGATTTCCAGTATTAAGTCGTTGCTTTTATTCCGCTATTCTCTTTATAATTGTTTGTAGGTTTATTCTTTTTTATAACAATTTAAAATGGCTCGACAATTTTATTTTGACATTTAAGCTTTAATTATTTTCATTTTCCTGTTTTGGTAACATAGTGCAGCGTTGTGTTCTGTCACTCGAGAGCGAGATACTCTTCCATATATTGGGTAGAAAGTGAAAATGTCTTAACACTATATTCGCGCTGCCTACTTTCTCTACTTTGTGAAAATAAAGAAATAGCCTCCATTACATCTGTTTTTAATGCCCTAGAACTATGGTTTAAACTTATATATATATTTTTAACAACATATATGTGTATATATATATATATATATATATATATATATATATATATATATATATATACTAGCGGCCCGCTCGCGGTTACACCCGCGTGAACTATATTATTATCTTCTGTCTCCATGACTACGTCTTAGTGACGTCTATGCAAAATTTGAGACTCCTAGCATTTGTAGTGACCAAGTTTCATACAAACTTTCGACCCCAAAAACAACCCCTTAGAAGTCGAATATTGCAAATTCCCGTGTTAGCGAGCACCTACGTCCTATAAGTAACTCTTATGCAAAGTTTGAGATTCCTAGCACTTGTAGTTTCTGAGATTTCGTGATGAGTGAGTGACCTTTCGTTGACAAAACTTAATGACATATAAATTTGTTTTGCATTTTTTATAATATCTAGCGATAGCCCCTTCCCGTTTGATTGAAGACCAGTCGTGATGCAGGGGCTGAAAGTGTCACTGTAAGCGCGACATGTTGTGGGTTTGATTACAACTCGAGAAAATTAAATATTAAATATTTTCATTTTCTTTGCTCTGGTACCGAGGTAAAAGCGCGGCGTTAAGTTCTGCCACTCAACATGCAATGCCTCCAGAATTTGGCGGAGAGTTGGAAACTGAGTATATTAATACGAGGTTCCCTCTGCCTATCCTGCTGTGTGCGGGATACAGCGTGAAGCTGATGATAAAATGTGACATACATTTTAATATAAAATCAATACTAATAAATAATATTATATCGGCTGTCAGAAAGAATACTATAAATCATAGAACTATTACAAAATATTGGTAGATAACGCAAGAATTTATGTGTAAATCTCGCACTAGCTGAAAACTAAATCGTAATGTAATGTAATCCATGTAGTGATATGAACTTCTAATAAATTATAGGATTTTTATTAAACTTTATATATTTTTCACGCTTAGAAAATAATTGTTAGAGTTGTCTAAAGAATATACTAGATTCGGTGGAAAGTGAGGAGTGGAGTGTTTGAACACTAGGTTCCTTTTGTTTACCCTCTTTTTTGCGAGATACAGTGTGAAGCTAAAAAAAAGAATATACTAGGTATATAGTAATTAAACACCTTTTTAACACCGTCGCGTTGACTTATAAAAATTATAAAGCTTAATATACCCATTTTTATTCTTTTATCATTATAAAAAATACAGTCGAATTGAAAACCTCCTTTTCTTCTGTAAAGAAGTCGGTTAAAAACCTAGCAATTATACATGATACTATAACCATTGATCTGACCTGATGATGAAGCTCGAAGAAAGAAGAAGGAACCCTCGTGTGCCTGTTAGAATTTAAGTTCGTTACGTATATAAAATTGCATATTAAATATAGGTCCTCATATTTTCACGCTGTATCCCTACCATAGCAGAGAAAGTGAAGGAACCCTAATATCAAAATTTCCGAGACATTGCGCGTAAAATTGCGGAACTCAACGCTGCGCCGAGGAAATGAAAACAATTCCTAAAGTCCTAGAGTAAGAATCGAATTCACAATCGACACAATCGTTAACAATCACTATAGTTGAAATAACAAATAGATTTTATTTTTTTATTTTCCACACGAAATTCACAACTTTTTGACATTTACAAACACAAAGAGCTAGTGTTATTTAGTTACTATATACCAAAATTGAATTAAGCCAAAGTATTAATTGTATTACAAAGCCCATATTTGGGTAACTAACGAGTTTACTAAAGCTTCTACAAAAGTTTTTGTATGTACTTCAATAAATAAAAGTGAACAGTTTCCCACAGATAGACGGATCGACAGCATTTACTAAAATAATTCTTATATAGAAAAACAATAGAAAAACTTTTAAAAGTATTTAAATTTATCCAATTTAAGCTCTCGTTATAAAAAATTGATTTAACTAGTTAGCAACTGAGAATAAATTTGATACTAGTGACATGACTCGCGGCTTCGCCCGCTTTTTTATTTGTTGTTTCATCTGAATTACTTCCTTGTTAGAAACATTATCATTTTAAAGACAATTTATTTATGTTTATATATCCATTTTTTCGCTGCCACTCAACACGCCATGCCTCCAGAATTTGGCAAAAAATGGGCAACGGAGTGTCTTAACACTAGGTTCCCTCTGCCTACCCTGCTGTGTGCGGGATACAGCGTGAAGCTGATTTTTTTAACTTAAAAATAATTTCAAAGATGCCAATGTCAATTATGAACAGATAAATAGATTCTCCCGATTGGGAATCGAATCTACAACCAGCGCAACGGTAATCTTCCACTGTACCTGGAAAAAAGGGAAAGACCTAAATGTAATTATTTAGTCGTAAGTAAAGTTTTCTTAGTAAAGTTCATCAAGTTCATGTTATCATTTTCCTGGGTTTTTATACGAAAGCTTTTATCAAATTGCCCTCCATTCTTATTCGTTATAAAAACAGATTTTAAACTTCTGTTTTCATATTGTTCTCTTAACACGCAAGTAGAAGTTGCTTGATCGTTGAAAATGAAGAATTATTTCATTTTTGTTCTCTGTGCAATTCTTTTATTTTCAATTGTCGAGGCGAAACCTCAGTACGTATATTTAAATATCTAATAACCTATTGAAAACAAATCGAGATTTATTTTTTAGTTCTATTAGCTATTAGCAACTTTGAGTATTTGAAATTCAAACATTTTATGGGGTAACTAATATTGTATTTTTTTCATTTCTTCTTTATATTAATATTTGGTATTTTTTCCCTATAGTTGCAGTACTTGCAATTATGGTGGACATGGTGGCAGCGGAGGCCATGGAGGATTGTAAGTAAAAAACTTTTTTCTTTATTGATTTCAATACGTATACTAAATATTTAAATTATTTTTTAAAACAAATGTAACACTGAAGCCGTCTTGGCTGGTGATTGTAAATAAGACAAAACGTGACGTGGAGTTACTTTTTTTGTAATTACAACCAAATAAAATCTCGAGTATATTAAATATGTAATATTGTTGCATATTTAGAGGTCAGTCGTATTTTATATATAAGAAAAATATATAATCATATAAGAGGCCGCCGTAGCGCAGCGGTACATGGGTGTGACAGTAACGCGACGGTTGTCGGTTCGATCCCAACTCGAGGAAATGAATTTCCTCCAGAATACGGCGGAAACTGTCTTAACACTAGGTTCCTAGATTCCCTCCACCTACCCTGCTGTGTGCGGGATACCGCGTGAAACTGATTAATATAAGTATTAATATAATTAATATATTTTACATTTTCAGCGATATCAGCGAGATATTCAAGCGCCCTTGTCGCGGCAGTGGCTGCAACAATAATTATATAGGAAACGGAGTCCATAATGTCAACAATGTCCACATGTAGGATTAATTAAGCAATTCTACGTAAATTTTACGTAAATCTTACAAATACATATAAAATAAAAAAATATCTTTTACCTTTTTTATCTTTGTATATTTCGAGTGAACAAATTCCATTATATGACTACTGTAATTATATACCTAAAATAATAAACTTTTTGATACTGTAATTATTTATTATTACCTTTCATACTCTACTAACGTTATGTTTTAATTTTATATAAATAATAAATACACCGTCACTCAACACACTGTCTCGAATTTACTTTACTGTCTCTCTAAAGAAAGATATAAAGGGTGGCAATAAAAAAAATGGGTCCAGACTTTGGTTCAATTCCTAAGTATTAAACCCAGATAGAACCATTTTTTATATCTTATAACTATTGGAATTATATCAGAAAATAATACGATACAAATTAAATATTCTTGCTAACAAATAACTATAAAATCCAAAATCTAAAATTATGTTTCATGATGATCCTATGCCTATCTTATAAATCAACTAGCGGACGCGCGCAGCTTCGCTTGCTTATTTAGTGGTGAATTCTAATAAACCATAAAACACATGTTCATTGAAATATTTTTAAGTCTTAATTTCAAATTTTATAAAAATCGGTGGCGATTTAAAGATTTTTCCATAGAAACTTTCAACTCCTTATTTGCACCCTTAAGGGGAGAATTCTAGAAAACCATGAAACATGTGTTCAATTAAATACTTTTAAGAGTCTGAATTTCAAGTTTCGGTGAAAATTTGTGCCAATTTAAAAAAAAATCTATACAAACTTTTAACCCCATATGGGGAGAATTCTAAAAAACTATGAAACACGTGTTCAATTAAATACTTTTAAAAATCTAAAATCAGCGGTTACGGCTGTGCGTGCGTCTTACCTCAGTCAGTGAGGACAAGTCCTTTTATATATATAGATTCGACATTATCCCCATACTTCCCTATCTTAAAATCTGTTTAACAACAAAAAGTTTGATTAAAATACATTCAGCAATTTATGAATGCTGCAATTTATGAATGAATGCTATATCTCCGATATGATATTAGAACCAAATAAATAGATACTTACGATCGGGAATCGACTCTACTACCAGTGCAGTGGTCGCTGTTATGGTACGTTTTTCCACTGTGCCGTGATATATAAAAGAGGGGGTCGTACGTAAGCAAGTTTTAAGATTTCCCCAGGGAAAGACCAAATTAAGTCATAAATAATGTTATCAATACTGAAGCTCTTATCAAATTGACCTTTAGGTATTCTAACGCTATAAAAAGAGATTTTACAGTACTAATTTCATATTATTCTCCGAACACGCAAGTACAAGTAGCTTAATTCGTTGAAAATGAAGAACTATTGCTTTTTTGTTCTCTGTGCAATTTTTTTATTTTCAATTATTGTCGAGGCGAAACCTTAGTAAATATATTTGAATATCTATTGAAAATATCTTAAAATTTATTTTTGTTATAAACTTTAAGTATTTAAAATTCAATTGTTTTATGGGGTAACTAAGACTTATCTAAATTAATATTTGGTAATTTTTTTTCCTATAGTTGCAGTAGTTGCGGCGATTATGAAGATGACCGACAAGAGAGTAGCGGCGGAGAATATGGGGGCAATGGTGGACAAGGGGGCGGTAACGGTGGACAAGGGGGCGGTAATGGTGGACAAGGAGGCGGTGGCGGTAGACGCGGGGGTGGTAACGGTGGTCGTGGGGGCGGCGGAAGCCGTGGAGGAGAGTAAGTATTTTTTTTTCCTATTATCGCTTTCAATACAAATAATAAACACTTTTATTATTTTTAAAAACATATGTTACACTGAATCCATCATGGCTGGTGACTATAAACAAGATAAAGCGCGGCGTTGGGTTCCACCACTCAACACGCAGTATCTCGAATATAAGTAACATATTTTTTTTAATTGACTGAAAGTAACCAAATAAAATCTGGAAGGTATTAAATAACAATTCACTTAACGTATAATGGTATAAATAATCATACTAAAATTATCAAACAATTTTTCTTTAAGACTCTTTTGAATTATATTTATTAATTATATATTAATCGGGCGGGCCCTGAGTAATGTATAACAAAATAGTAAATCTAAACTAAATAAGAATAAATATATTCTATTAATTCAATTAATAATATGGTGCAATTTCATTTCTTCTCTCTGCTGTACAGGCAAAGCGCGGCGTTGAGTTACGCTACTGAAAACGCAATGCTTTAGAATTCGAGAAAAAATGAGTAACGAAGTGTCTTAACACTAGATTCCCTCTGCTTACCCTGCTGTGTGCGGGATACAGCGTGAAGCTGATTAATTTTTTTTTTTATATTTTCAGCGATTACGACTTTAGTAACATATACAAATACCCGTGCCGCGGCCGGGGCTGCAAAAATAATTATGTAGGAAACGGCCACGATAACACGAACACCGTCTACATGTACGATTAATTATTATTCTTTTGTATATAAAATAAAAATATATTTTATATCTTAATATTTTTTATTATTCTCCAACTCCCATTTTCTATCAACTGTGATTATAAGTCCATTATTAAAAAAAAATTATTGTCTAATTATTTCTTACTTGTGGCCCTCACGAGGCTTCGCCCGCTTGTACAACATAGTTATTTATTATTATTATAAACAAGTGCCATTTTATACAATATTCAAGTACTCTCTCCAATACTCTCCGCAATATATATACATTATTTTTTTACATATTTTGCCTAGATAATGAAAATTCTTAGGGGTTGTATAAACTAGCTGCTGTTCTACCGGCAACTTGTTAATTATAATTGTTATCCTTATCCTAGCCATACTTTTATATTCAAAATGAAAATTTAGCGGTTTTAAAATGCAAATTAGGTTATTTTAGGTTTTTTTTTTGAGTTGATAACAACTATATAATAACACGTCCGTGTTTTTTTGTTCCTGTTTTGTTGCTTATGAAGGTGACAGTTTTTTTTAATTAGGTTAAAAAAAAAACTAACTTAACCTGCTCTTAAGATCCGTTAAATCTGTAGCCGGCGGTCGGCTGGTGGCATTAGTTCATGTTTTTGTAAGTACCTGTAATAAAGGTTTAGAAGATAGAAGTACCGAAAGAGTTCTGTAAGAAAAGGATCAATTCGACTGTATTTTTTTTTATCTCTTACAATAGAGAAGCGATCAATTTTAGAAATTGTATAAACATTCTGATGGTATGTACATAATTCTTATTCTAATAACAAGTTTTAAAGGTCCTTATAAAAATAAAATAAATCAGTTTCACATAGTTCCAGTTAATTTCATGTTATTTATTGCGTTCATACCGACGATGTAGAAAGCAAAGCTTATTGACATAGATATTTGAGTCGCTCTACGAAGCGATGGCGTATTTTTATAGTAAAATATATTTATATGAATAATGTCAGTTATCTTTCCTTATTTGTAGCTTCACGATGGATTCCGCACGTACTCGTAGCAGGATAGGCCGAGGGAGCCTAGTGTTAAGACACTCCGCTCCACACTATCTGCCTAATTCTAGAGGCATTGCATATTTGCCTCGACACCGCGAAGAAATCAAACCCATGATCGATGATCTAGCATTTGTAGTAAGGAAGTTTCATACAAACTTTCAACCCCAAAAACAACTCCTTAGAAGTCGAATATTGCAAATTCCCGTCTTAGCGAGCACCTACGTCCTATAAATAACTCCTATGCAAAATTTCAGATTCCTAGCACATGTAGTTTCCAAGATTTCGTGATGAGTGAGTGACCTTTCGATTTTATATATAGATATATATATGTATGTAACCGTAATAGTTGTTTGTGGGCTCGAATAAAGTTGATAAGAAAAGCGTTTCTTCTTGAAAAGAATAAAAATTATAAGAATGCTAAATTAAGAAGAAGGTTATATGACACCTTTATATTTTTGGTGTCAGTCGTGGCAGGAGCAAATACAGTAAACGGGATAGGTTGTGGATTCAATTCCCACTTGGGGAAAAAGAAATATTTAATATTTTCATTTCTTTTGTCATTTAACACGCAATGCCTTCAGAAATCGGTGGAAAGTGAGGAATGGAAGTATCTTATCATTAGGTTTCATCAACAGAAAAGGGGCATCAAGTCCCCCGAGCCGCACCGGGCAGCCTACCCTAGCTACGCCACTGGATTTTTCTATCATATCATTTTTCATTTAGCCAATGCAAAAGTTACCCTAATAGATAATTTTAATTTTTTAAATGCATCGAATTTTTAAAAGAATTGGCACCAACTACGAAAATAATAGATTGTAAACATTAAATAGATACCTATAAAATTTCAATATTTTTTTATTTTCTTAATTTTAAAGTAAATAAAATATTATTTTCTACTTTTTACTTTTGTTTAAGTTTGTAATATGATTTTTAATAAGAATAAGAACCTATAACAAATAAACCTTCCCCTCCTTCTTTGGACCTGTTAAAAATAACAAATATAAACATTAATGAGAAATACTATATACACATTTATATAATTTTTTATTACTGAAAATAAAAAAATAAAAGAAAAGTCTTTAGCAATGGAGGTGCTGGGATTTGAACCCAGGACTTTCAGCATGCGAAGCAGACACTCTACCACTGAGTTACACCCCCGATACATCATATGTTGAAAAATAGGTTCTATTGCATTCAGTAGAAGTTTACAGAAAGTTTTGAATAAAATATAAAGTACAAGTTACTGTTATAAATATAGTTTTTATTTAAGTAATTAATTTGAATCCATCATGGTGCAAGGCGACGCACAGCACAGTAAACTAGATGGTTTTAGGTTCGAGTCCCACTCGGGTGAATGAAATATTTAATATTTTCATTTCCTCTGGTATCGAGGCAAAACGATACGACGAACTGAGTACCGTCACTCAACACGCGATGCCTCAAGAATTCCACGGAAAGTTCTAGGTCTGTGCTCTGCTAAAAAAGAAATTTAACGCAT
>HE670783.1:310557-321207 GCA_000313835.2 Heliconius melpomene melpomene | reverse complement strand
ATATATATACTAGCGACCCGCCCGCGGCTTCGCCGGCGTGAACTACATTATTATTAATTTCTGTCTCCATGAGTACCTACGTCCTATAAGTGACGTCCATGTAAAATTTGAGACTCCTAGCATTTGTAGTAACGAAGTTTCATACAAACTTTTAACCCCAAAAACAACCCCTTAGAAGTCGAATATTGCAAATTTCCGTCTTAGCGAGCACCTACGTCCTATAAGTAACTCCTATGCAAAATTTGAGATTCCTAGCACATGTAGTTTCTGAGATTTCGTGATGAGTGAGTGACCTTTCGATATAGATAATTTGTTAACAAAAAATGTGATTCCTAAATATCTTTTCATCTCTTATTCAACTTAAAGAAGCACCGAAGTAGTCTAAGATGAAATAAAAGCATTTCTTTTTGTACTTTGTAATGTTACACAATATTTACATTACCTCACAAAAATATGTAGTAAAATATATTAAAAATGAGAATATGTTATTTTTTAAAACCTTATATCCAGCGTACGGCAGAATAGGAACCTGAGAACCAGCTGTTAAGATGCTCCATATACCTCCAAATGATATTAATTTATTCCTCCAACTGGAATCGAAACCACAATCCTCGCGTTTTCAGTCAAATCCTATGCCAACGACGACATACAGCCATTTTAATTAGAACTATAATAAAAAAATCTAAATATATTTCTTAATAAGCCAATATAGAACCCACAAGTACCAAATCAATGGAACATCGATCCCGCAAAGGTTCCTTTGAAACCAGAAACATACGTATCTAATAACCCTTATAGAATCAAAAAAGTGGAACTACGACTGAAATATGAACCTGATAAGAGTTATCAAACTAAAGTTGTTTGTATCCGCGGGAGCGTACACGTAAAATGGTAATCCTTCTATAGTCGTTCGTTAAAATATTTTGCTTGACCTCACTCTGTCTCGATTCTTGAACAATGTTTGAGTGGAAAACAAGCATGCGATAGTTTTTATATAGCTTTGTTATGGTATGGATTAAAATCTTATTTGGGATTAAGGTATTCAAATTGTACTGTATTTTTTCTTAGCTTTTCCATTTTTTTTTATTCTGATCTTAATGGCGCGTCGTCGTATTAGGAATAACTCAAGATCAAGTAACTTTAATTAATGTATTACAGGTGTACTTGTACATGCGCTGTCTTTAACGCCGCTAACCCCGCCAAATGCGTTAAATTTCTTTTTTAGCAGAGCACAGACCTAGAACTTTCCGTGGAATTCTTGAGGCATCGCGTGTTGAGTGATGGTACTCAGTGTCGCGTTTTGCCTCGATACCAGAGGTAATGAAAATATTAAATATTTCATTCATCCGAGTGGGACTCGAACCTAAAACCATCTAGTTTACTGTGCTGTGCGTCGCCTTGCACCATGATGGATTCAAATTAATTACTTAAATAAAAACTATATTTATAACAGTAACTTGTACTTTATATTTTATTCAAAACTTTCTGTAAACTTCTACTGAATGCAATAGAACCTATTTTTCAACATATGACGTATCGGGGGTGTAACTCAGTGGTAGAGTGTCTGCTTCGCATGCTGAAAGTCCTGGGTTCAAATCCCAGCACCTCCATTTCTAAAGATTTTACTTTGCTTTTATTTTTTTATTTTCAGTAATAAAAAAATATATAAAAGTGTATATAGTATTTCTCATTAATGTTTATATTTGTTATTTTTAACAGATCCAAAGAAGGAGGGGAAGGTTTATTTGTTATAGGTTTTTATTCTTATTAAAAATCATATTACAAACTTAAACAAAAGTAAAAAGTAGAAAATAATATTTTATTTACATTAAAATTAAGAAAATAAAAAAATATTGAAATTTTATATCTATTTAATGTTTAAAATTTATTATTTTCGTAGTTGGTGCCAATTCTTTTAAAAATTCGATGCATTTAAAAAATTAAAATTATCTATTAGGATAACTTTTGCATTGGCTAAATGAAAAATGATATGATAGAAAAATCTATAGACACACATAAAAAAATATAGGTTTCTCGCACGTCGAAGGGTAGGCAGCGGGAACATGGAAACCTAATGATAAGATACTTCCGTTCCTCACTTTCCACCGAATTCTGGAGGCATGGCGTGTTAAATGACTAAGCTCGTGACTCGTTACTAGAGGGAGGAAATGAAAATATTAAATACTAACGGCCCGCCCGCGGCTTCGCCTGCGTGAACTAAGTTATTTTCTGTCTCCATGAGTACCTACGTCCTATAAGTGACGTCTATGCATAATTTGAGACTCCTAGAATTTGTAGTAACGAAGTTTCATACAAGCTTTCAACCCCAAAAACAACCGCTTAAAAATTTAATATTGCAAATTCCCGTCTTAGCGAGCACCTACGTCCTATAAATAATCGCCGTGCAAAATTTGAAACTCCTAGCTCTCGTAGTTTTTAAGATTTAGTGATGAGTGAGTGACCATTCGATTTTATACAGATTTCATTTCCCCAGTGGGAATCGAATCCACAAAATATCGCGTTTACTGTATTTGCCCCTGCCACGACTGACCCTAAAAATATAAACCTTCTTCGCTTATATAATTAAAAACAAATAACTTTAAACGATTTTTGACTACGCTACATACATTGCTTTTTTCCTTCCTTCTTTCATTTCCACCATACAATCTTTCAAAGCCGTTTCTGCAAAAGTAAATAAATATAAAATCTTACCAATCAAAAGCCACTAATTACATTTTCATAGCCACCTTCGTATAGAAGTAGAACACAAACATCTAGAACCATTTCTTCGAAGCAATTTCCAAAGGTGGCACTGGTTTAATCGCAATCACGTTGCACGCAACGGGTTGCAATTTTTTTCTTTTTTTAAGTGTTTAGCATAAACTACACATTCTTATAATCATAGTGAGGTTGAAGAAATTCTTGTAAATAAAAACTTTCTTCATTTTCTTGCATGTTATAATTATTTTGAGTTTAATTTATGATTCTGTAGTGTTTTGTTTTATTTTTTCTTTATTATTTTCATATGGAGTGAATTGTAGAAGTTGATTTGAATTTCTAAAGCACTACTTCTGTACTTTTTATTCATTTTAATGATTGTACTGCATGTAGCAGCATATGTAGAGAGAATCTAGTGTCAAGGCACTCCATCCTTCACTTTCTGGTCGAATTCAAGACATGGTAACAAATTGCAGTGTTAACACCGTTATTTAAGAATGTGACGGAGATTAAAGTATCATTTCGTTATGCTTCTGGACTTACAACAAATATAACTTACAAAAATAAAAATCCAAGTTAAATCAGTTAACTATAACAAACAAGCAGATTTTAAGCCCAACATAACTTAACGTCATTGTTATTTGATCCAATAAATATAAATACAATAACTAAACTCCATAGTAAATTATATATACTCGTATATAATATAAGTAAAAACAAAAACTTGGCGTTCTTGCCGTATTGTCAGCGAGCGTGGTATAAATCCATTTACCTATTTGAAAGATTGGCGGGTCGCCAGCGGGGGCACGTTTTCACACATCATTGCCCGAAATCGAGCTTTTACTCAGTTATTGAGTAATTTTCATTGAGACACGCTCAGGCGTGGAATCTGTCTTCTTCATATTGAATACTGATTTAACTTAACTATTTAGTATTTTTTATAGTTTCTTCTGTGTAATATTCCACAGCGTATTCTAAGTTTGCCACTTCC
The DNA here is from genome assembly GCA_000313835.2 of Heliconius melpomene melpomene. Classification (NCBI taxonomy): domain Eukaryota; kingdom Metazoa; phylum Arthropoda; class Insecta; order Lepidoptera; family Nymphalidae; genus Heliconius; species Heliconius melpomene. The sequence continues at coordinate 317,498 of HE670783.1, read as the reverse complement.
AAAATTTAAAGTATTTGTAAAAAAAATTCTAACAATTAAACCTTATTACACTGTATAAGAATATTTGGAGGATGAACATGTATGGAATTAATGTCTATTGAATGTAATGCAGGATAGCTGCCAGCTAATGTAATAGATTGTACCATTGATTTTGAAAAGAGCAACTGTTGAGTTTCTTGCCGGCTCTTCTCAGCAGAACTGCCTTCCGAACCGGTGGTAGCTTTTTGTTGACATGTACATTCGAGTGCTTATAAAGTTTATTTGAATAAAGAATATTTTGAATTTGAATTTTGTATAGCATTGTTAACATATGGGATATAGTGTTAAGATATTCCATTCTCTTCTTCTCGACACTAGAGCGACGAAATGGAAATAAATATAAATTTAAATAAATATTTCATCTTCATGAGTGAGAATCAAACCCACAACCAGTCACAGTTAATGCCACGGCGTTCTGTAATATATATAAATATATAAATAAAAAATTATATACGCCTATCCTGGTGTGGGCTGCTGATTTAATTGAATTTATTATTCTTATCTAGAATTGTTGACATATGGAACATAATTAAGACATTCCTTTCCCCACTTTCGCGTGTTTTAAATATAGCGTGTTTAGCTAGAAAAGGATAATAATTCGTTTCCCAGAATTAGAATCGTATCCACAATCATCGCGTTCATTCGGACTCTGTTCCCTAATATAAATAAATATATATAAAAATATATAAATAAAACCTATTTTGTTATTTACTGCAATACTAAAATACACTCGTCCTATCATCTCCCTCTCAAAAGCTACACAAAGTTAGCAGAAACGCTGTGAAACTTCAACAAAACAGAGTTCAGAATAATTAAAATTGAGTTAAATTTCAGCAAACGTCATCTGGCTTTAGTAGCCTGTCCCAATTAACTGTTTTCCAATATTAAATGCAATTTCGTAAACTGTATAGTTTGTCTTATATTAATTATTAATAATATTATATTTAAATTTTTATAACTTATAATTATTATTGATACTCATGTGTAACCTTCGTGCCTCGGTGATACAGCATCTGATCTTCAACGACAGTAATGGGTTCGATTCCCTTTCGGTGGAATGGATTATTTTCAACTTAAACTGCTAATTTTCATAAAATATAACTAGGGACTACCGTGAAGAACAACGCTTTCGATTAAGACCTTGGATTATCCTTTTAAACTGCACTGCAGCACTGCTAGAAACAGACATACAAAAATCCAATTAATACCACCTCTAGTTTTACTGAATGTTCAAAAAATAAGAGCCTGTCGTACCGCACTAGGACTATAAAGGTGACGGTATTAGATTCGAATCCTCCATTCGGGGGAATGACTATATAATATATCTTATTTTTATTTCTCCGCCGTCATAGACAAAGCGAGGTATAGAGTTCTGCCATTCATTGTCTCTTAATGTGAATGTGGAATACGAAGTGTCTTAACACTAATTTCCTTCAATTTATCCTACTAATCGAATATACATTATTTATTTATTTATTAAAAAAAACTACAAATCGCACATACAAAAGGCAAGACAAATAAATAAAATGACTTACTAAGCCCCATCTTAATTCTGTTTTAGCGGGAAAAAAATACCACAAACCAGCAATGTTACTTATCTTCTGTAATTAGAATGTCTAATCCAATAAGGAAGTAATTTTCGGAAACAGGAAAAACGGTACAATCATTATGCTCTTTTATTTTCACTGTACGAACAATTAAGATATCTAACACTGGTGTCTGGAGTATTAAAAGATGTATTGAATTATTTATATAATTATTTGTAATTTCTTCGCTCTGATATCTAGGCAAAACGCGGCGTTCGGTTCCGCCAATCAACACGCAGAGTCACCAGAATTTAGCGAAAAATCGTGCTCAATTTTATGTAGGTTTTCTTGATTTTTCTCTTAAATTTTGCTGATTAGTTTTTATTTAAGTACAAGAAAGTATTTAGGAAATTCAGTATTTTAGGAAATAATAAATTACTTAAAATAAAAAAACATCGTAATTCAAATTATCAACTAAAAAAAGAAAGAGGGAGAAAGAGAAAGGTATTATACACTACTCGTCTGTGTATGCGACTGTCGCGCCTGCGCACGTCTCATTTAACGGTTTTATTCCACGTCACGCAGCGAAATCCCTATCCCTTCCAAGCCTGCCGTAAGGAACTTCGTTCCAAAAAAAATAGGAAAAGTGCTAGCTAAACAAGGAAATCAATATAATTTAATATTTTCATTTCCACAGTGGAAATCGAACCCACAACCGGCGCCTATTGTCGGGCTTGTGCGTGCCTCGTTGTCCTCAAAATAAACGTACAATTAAAAATCAACGCTATCTTTTTAAAATTAAAGGAAAAAAGGCACAAAAAAAAAGAAAAACTCATATAAAATTCGTCGTTTTATTTTAATTAATCGCACATTTTTATCTATATAAACAATGTTACAAATTACAAGAGCTTACAAGTACTTATACTACGCATCATATATACCCTTCAGTCGGACATCTTTTAGGATACATTTACTCGACCTCATAATTCCTCTTTAATTTATTTATTTAGAAACAATTTTCACACTCAATGGTCAATTTTCTCTAATCATACAAAATTTTGGCAGTTTTTGTTAGCGAAAGTCCTAAATAGACCAACGGGAATATGTCATAGAAATATAATATTCTAATAAAAAATTCTCAATTGAATTATTTTTAGTTATTTTTTTTATGATTAGAAACAAAATCGACCACAGCAACTATGAGGTACATAATGAATACAATCATATGCATGTATTTGTATATATAGACATAATGTCACACCCTATATAACATATAAACCACGTAGGAATTACTATTAACATTAAAAAAATTATAATTTATAATATAACACGTGAATTGCTGAATTCTTATATTAATTATTAAAATAGTCGGCAGTGCTTTGGATAATGGCCATATAGTTATATACAGGGTGGATCGAATTCTACAAAATTGTGAATACTTATATCTAAAACTTATATACTAGTGTTATTTATTCACATTGAATTATTTTGATCCAGAATTTATATATAACATTATAATGGCCACCATCACTAAGTACGAATAATTGCTCCAATAACACTTATTTTAACAATACTTGTATGGAAATACGGACACGTCGTTTATTATTTTACATACATATTTGTATGGATTTTCAATAATGAAAATCTAATAGAGAAATAGAGACTAGGATAGGCTATAGCTGTTTATACTCTTTATGTAATTAACTTAATATTACTATAGAAATTTGTTAATGGGTTTGTAAAGTAATACAATTTAAACATAAAAATGGGAAGCAAGTTCCTTATTTACTATGAAAGAAAGTATTTAGTTCTGGATCTATAATTAGTACTTTAAATAATTATAATTTTAACCGAGGACAATGATGAACTAATGATTGTACACGGTTAGCTGTCCAATTGTTTTTGAATTATCCAGAAACTTCTTATAATTTTAGTTTAAGCATATACTAAAATTTTAAACAAAATGATAATAAAAAAATACAGAACTAATGTATCAGGTCAAAAATTACATTGTCAAAAATTACACAACCACCAGGACTCGCAGAACGTAAATTACAGCACGGTCGACGAGTCTTGGCCGCTCTAAAGTTGGCTGTAGATGAGATTTGATATTATAACTTTTATTAATTCTGATTATTTTCTCTCTTGAAGTGAAAAATGCGCAAAAGTTCAGAAAACCTAACTTCAAGCTAGCCAAGACGCATTGACAGTACTGCACTATTAATTTTAGTTAAAGACTAATTAGTATTCCTGAGTGCCGTAGCAGGTACAATAAAATTATAAAAAAGAAATAATATTTTACTCGTAACATAATTGGACGTTTCATACATTTTTGTTTAACTCATTAATCTTAATGAAGTCATGAATATAAAAATCATGGAATTCAACAATTAACAATAGCAAACTCCGTACTATCAATTTTCTTGATAGAAATTAAAAATTAACATAATATTACTACTATAGTATAAAAAATAGAAAAAAAACGATAATTAGTCATTGTTGTAGTTGAAAATGTCATTCGCTTAAACAGCCTTATATTTATAGTAAGAAACATTAATCACTGGTTATTTAAATATCTTGGATATAGGCGTTATCATTAGTAATATAGCAAATCTGCTGATCGTTTAATAGGCTATGATTTTAACTTCACGCCGTATCCCGCAGGCAGCAGGATAGGCAGAGCTCCTCCATCGAAGGAGGATTGCGTGTTGAGTGGCGAACTTAACGCCAAGCTTTGCTTTGTTATATAAATTATTAATGAATATATTATATATTTCAAATTAATAATCACAAATAATTTTGATATTTAGAAGAGGCTATTTTTTTTAAATATTTTATTAATTAAATAATTTCACATAAATGCGAAATAACTTTAAGCTTTCATACTTTTTATAAACATTAGACACAATTAATTAATTTATGGTTCAAATTATAATTTTCATTAGTTTACCGAATATAATAGAACAATTCAATTATGGTAAATAAAGTATAAGTATGGCTTCAGTGCCCACTCAAAGCTAAATTACATTTATTTAACATTTTCCTAATAGAAGATCAGCAATATTGTTATATTACAGTTATTAAAGTACTAAACCTCTTTTTACCACTGTCTAATAAGTTCCTTATAACTTACTGTACAGATATCAGCGACCTTTTAAAATATACGAATTAAATTTCAAATAAGTTATCAGATACTTAGCAGACAGTAATCAAACAGTCGTCAATTATTCTAAATTACATGTCTAATATTAAATTATTTCTATAAATGACAAATAATCGCAAATAAAAATGTAAGTTAAAAACGTTAAAATGACTGGAAACCTAGAATATGAGATCTATGCTTCGAAAGTTTCTTTTATTTTTAATTTATCATATTCTCTTCATAATATTATAGTTAATAATAATAATTAAAGTATTTCTTTTATAAATAAAATCTGTATTTTCTTATATTTATATGTAAGAGTGATGCTTATATGGAATGTATAAATAAGATTTTGTGGCAACGGATTGATATAATTAGTAAAATATATTCTTTTCTCAAATATGAATAAGTAAGCTTATTTTGTCAAATATATTGCCGTCCCTCTCTTCTAATTACTATTAGAAAGAGACAGCATTATCAACAGTTAAATAAGTTATCAGGAACTTATCAGAACGTGGCAAAACATATAGTGAGCTTTAAGTGACAGTTAACTTTAGTGATGAGATAAGATGAAATTCTTATAATTCTTTGATATGCAGTTTTAAGACACCTTGTATAACTTTATTATAAAAAAGTTAACATACATTAAGTTTAATTAGAAATTTACATATATACATTTTTATGTCTATATACGTACGTGAATAAAAATAAAAAAATAAGGACAAAAGTAAATAAAGGGGGGGACATTTGTTAAACATCTTAAAATTAAAGAATATTTTGTAATGGAATGAGTTAAATATAATTAATTGTACACATCATCGACTTAGGCCCGAAATATAAAAAAAAATGCTAATAGCAAAAAAAATACTATTAAACCTAAACTAGATCAAAGATAACTGCGGGCGGGATTTTCACCTTATATTTAATTTGTATAAACAATGACCGAGGCCGCAAAAAAAAGCTTGCAACTTATAATTATTTCTAACAATCGTAATGGCACTCAAAATCTAATATGGAGACAACGCGAGGCTAGCATTTTAACAATAAAATAATTTTAAACGTCATTAAGTAAATTAATAAATAAGTTATATAAAAAAATTTTGCTTTTTTATTTTTTTTTTATTATTATGTGGGGATGGATGTCTGTTCCTCTTTCAAGCTATAACTACCGAACGGATTTATATGATATTTAGATATAGGCTCCAATTCATGTAAATATTTCGTATAACTTGGCTATAGTATAGCGTATATTTAAGCGGGCGAAGCCGCGCAGGGGACGCTAAGTATATTAATAAATTGATTTTTAATAGTAATAAAATTAAAGAAATAGCTAAATAAAATAGCAGATATATATATATTATTATGAGAATAAATTAATTTATTGTTAAAATGCTTTCCTACACTATCATGGTAATTAAAATCGCTACACCCATAATACTCAACTAACAATTTTTTTTTAATAATAAATTACAAAAAAATATATAAAAAAATAACTTAAAACTAATTACCGCGTAACTACCTTACTTAAGATTTTTTTACTTAACCATACATACATACATAGCTATTCATCGATAGTTACGTAAAATATAAAATTACAAGAATTTACGCGTATCTACAACGATACCTAAACGCGATATCAGTCTGTTCCTTAAGTCCGTTAAAATTTAATTCCTAACTTCAATCGGGGACATTTTTCTATTTATTTTTTTTAAACATTTACATATTGTCCATACATTTTTTTTTTAATTCGACTATTTATTTATAAGAAAATGCCGTTTTAAATACATTTTTAATAGTAATTACATATTTTTAACGATTTTAGCGAAAATCGATAGTATAGTGAAAATTAACTGCCTTGGTTACATTATATAATTTTAAACATTATAATAATTAATATATATAATAGCATTTTCACACAAAAAACCTATGGAAAGGATTATATCACAGGCCTTTAACCGGTGGGCCATACCTAAGGCAACGCTTGGGCTCGCCAAGTACCTTCATTTGAAACTAAGGCCAGTCATGTCATTGAATTACGAACGTTATGACTATTAAAAATAAGATAGGAATTCCTTTGACGAAGTAAATTTTAACTTAATGAAATTGCTAGTTTGCGTCTGAAATATTGTTCATAAATCTTAATATATAATATAAAGTGTATTTTTTTAAGGTTTTGTTTTATATATATATATATATATATATATATATATATATATATATATACTACTAACTTA